>ML810771.1:56405-71059 GCA_009831015.1 Picea engelmannii | reverse complement strand
CCCTCCAACCCTAATCGACCTCATGAGGTAGGTGAGGAGTTTCTTAATCCAACGGTTGAGATTGGATTAGATGAGTGGATGAGATTTGGTGTCTCTTCACTCACCCTCACTAAAGTCATAAAGTCACCTCTTAATTTGCATCTCACAAATTAAATGACTAGGGCCCACATTAGGCACTTTTTCACCCCTTAGGCGCCTAGGGATGAGAAACACTTGCCTAGGTACTTTATTTTAATTAAAAATTTAACATCATCTCAATATGATACCTCTTTCTATTTAGGGTTGATGGCCTAGGGGAGACGTCCCTGGTGACCTGGGGGTTTGAGAAGGCAAAGGTTAAAGTGTCTATGAAAATATCCCCCTCTCACAAGTCACACTGATCAGAAAGTCCCAGGGTTTTAACCAATGAAGTAGTAAAGTATTAGGATGTACCTCCCCAAAACAAAGCAACAAGAAAAAATATCTTTTGCAAGTACAACTTGCTATTAGTACTTCATAAAACCATGGACTTTATCAATAAAAGCAATAGTTGATATATGATGAAGCAAACATAATTTTATAGCAGCAATGTTTATAAGACAATAGCTTCACAATAAATGCCTTAAAGAAGCTTCACAATGACCAAAAATAATAACTCAATGATAGCAATGTACTAGCATTTGTCAAAAGCCAATTAGGCAGTGTATAAATCAACTTTATAATTGCTTTTAGGTGCTTTCAATGCTGCAATAGATGGCTGTAGCTTGATTTAGTAACAACAACAAATATGTTAGTAGATTAGACTATTATAAGGTTAGGAGTGGTTAGTAGAGAGCTCAAGGTAAAGGTTTTGATAGTAGCTTTTGTCAATCACTCAAATTGTAAGGCTTAGATCAATGCTTTTTAGGCAAATGGAGTCTTTTAGGCAGCGACAAATCTTGAAGGAACAAATGATAATAAGAGAGCTAGAGACAAGAGGGTCAATAATTGAAGTGTTGGTAGCCCAAGGCTTCAATCACCAAACCCGAGGGGGAAAATGGCTACTAGGATGTAGGTAACCTTAGGCCCTAGTAGTTTTCCTCCTTCTTTAGCTCAAAAATGAAGTAGATGACAACTAGATGAAGAAAAAGGTGCTAGGGTGTTGCAATGGCAAGGCCCTTAGCAAAAAGCTTCAAGAAAATCGGCTTTCTAGCATAATCTAGTAGGTGAAGGCTGTTAAAGAAAGAACAATAACATGTGCTTTAGCCTCCTAGGGTTTTAGGCTAGCAATTTCATAATCTTAGAATAAATGCAAGATAAATACAACCATAACCATTCAATGAAGAAGAATTGCAGAAAATTTACTTACATTCACCAAAAATCATCTAGCAAATAACCTAGTTGAACACCTCCACCAAGAAAAATGCCAAAATACTCCAAAATTAGCCTCCTTTAAGAAATGTGCACTAAATTTCAGCCAAGTAACCCTAATTAGGGTGCAAATTTCAGACCTCACACTTGTGTGAGTGAAAGATGATGAAAAAATCTCTGTTACAAAAATCGGGAAAAAATCGCCAAAATCACGATTTTTAAGTTTGCCGATGTTTTGGCGATGTTACAATAACTAGAATTAGGTCAAAAAGCCTGACATGGCCAGTTTACATGTAATATCCAGTTTTTACATTAAATGACAAATTAAAATCCTAAATCAAGCAAAAAAGGTGACGTCATGCCCTTTTAGGGTGACGTTAGGCCTTTCTAGTGCAACGTTGGCCTGCGAGAGAAAAATGTTAGGCCTCCCAGGGCCTCTGGATCAAGCCACACGTGCCACTTGGCACACAATTGCCTCCAAAGTGTCCATCAAACGTTGGGTGACGTCAAGGGTCACAGAGGTGACATCATGGGCCTTCCAAGGCCTACATCATAGTGGGAGGGCAAGACCCCCCTGGGTCTAGGCCTGCCAGGTTGTCTCTGGTGGATCATCCTCCTCTCTCTCTGATGCAAACCTTTGATCTGTCTCTGCCCCTGGTTGGGGTCTCAACATCCATCTGGTGGGCTTTTAGCCTTATGGAGGTCCGAACTAATCATCTCCCCATGTGTACCTGTTCGTTGGATGTGGCCCTGCAACAACAACAAGTATGCCCTCCATGGGCTCATAAGTCACATGGATCATAGCAATGTCAATCACATCTAATAATCAAGTTATTTAAACATGTGCATAAAACCCCTCTTTCCCAGACAAGTGCTCAAAGACGTTATGCTATTCTACAAGGTAGGTTTGGAGGGGACGTTAGGAGGTCCTATTGGGTTAATTCTCATTGGATGTGGGATGTTTCTAGGTGAAGACAAATCCATGCCATGTAAGTGGATGAGGTGGTAAGGGATGTCTAAGCAATGGGTGTAGTGATGACAGGGGAATGTATGGCTTACCTGTGGGTGCCTTTGAAGAGGGCGAGCTGCACATTGTCATGGATGCAAATGTTTCCAAGCCCATTCAATGCCTTTTATCTTTTTATCTTATTGTTTTTTCTTTCAAGAGACTAGTCAGGGGACACTGCCCTGGCCTGGTGACCAGTGGTGACAATATTACCCACAAGCATTTCACGGAGATGAGAAGGCTGGCTCGTGATGAGACCTCTTTTCTCTTGTCTATGCCACCAAGAGCCACTACCCTGGCGTGGTGACCAACTGAATAGTAGTGTCATACCGCTACATGCCCATGGACCTAATAGGTTGGCTCGTGATGAGACCCCCATCCTCAAACTAGGTCTTGATTTTATTATTTTATGGGTACCTATGTTTCTTGCCGAGAAGCCTTTTATTGCTTTCTCGGGGATCCCTGGGCAAAGCATCTGAAGGTTTTGTTCTTTTGGCTTTTATATTTTACCAACTACTTTACCCTCTGGGCCTTTAGCCCCTTCTTCCCACAAGGTAAGGTACAACCCTTTGCTAGTTTGGAAAACCCAATGCCCGAACCAGTGTAGGGGATGGATGAGAGGGAAAAAGATGGAAAGTGATATGTATGGTGGGAATGGACGATGACCTTTCATGAACCCACCCAGTGGCAACTCATACCCTATGGGAACCAACTTGCTAGGGCATCCTGTCATTCCCCCCAGGTGTGGACAAGTGGAAAGGCATAAGGTCCAAGCACACGTCAGAAGTAAAAAGAATTAAATGAACATATTCAAATGTTTTGAGAATCAGAGTGACACATACCATGATACCCGGACTCATTACCTCGTAGAGCAAGATCCACTGCTGTCGAAGGACTAGGTCGATGGGATGGATGCTGCTGCTGCTGACAAGGTGGAGGCTCTGAAGAAGAAAGATGGGCCCTCCAGGGCCATGCTCAAGTCAATATGGCTCTTGGTACTCCATGTCTAGAACCCGTGGGCCTCGAGACATAATCTCCTTAGTTATCCCTAGGCTAGGGGATGACAGACCCTTTGCAACATATTCAGATGCTTCATTTATTAAAATGACACTTACCACAACACCAGACTCATTACCTCATGGAGCAAGACCTGCTTTCCTCTGTGAGCCAAGTTGGTGTGGTAAATGGTGTAGCCATCAATCACAAGGTGATGAGTGGTGTGATGTGGGGCTCTGTCGGTTGGTTTGTGGACATTGTCGGTCGATCCATCTCTCGGTACTCCATGTCTGCAACCTGAAGGCCTTGAGACATCATCTCCTTAGTTATACCTAGGAATGGGGGATAATAGGAAGCAAGACTTTAAACCAACAACAAGATCTCATTCATGAAAATAAACATATCACAAAAGCCATAACATCCCATACCAATTCGTACTTACAGAGACATGGCAAACCATCGGAGACATCCTTGAACAAACGGATAAAGTATCATATCCACAAAGACATCCATAGAAGGCAAAGCTATTTCATTAAGATGAAGCACCAAGAAGGCTTGCTCAAGAGTACAACATTCAAGAATTGCTAAAACTTAAACTTGCTTCAAAACTAATAAGCCTTCATATATATATAGGCAGTTTCTAAATAAGCTTATACCTTAATATGTCTTGTAAACATGCATTTGAGTTAAATATAAGAGTTTATTTAAGGAATATTCTTTGTAATTCATAACACTTATCCAACCCCGGTACATGGGTGGTCTCCTGGTCAGTATGGCGAGGTTCAGTGAGAGAGAGATTATGTAGGAAAATATTACCAAAAAATATGCTTCAAAAATTAAATTAATGCCTTGTGGGCTGAAAAAATAAGATAGTTTGAAAATGTTTTCAGAATAGGTCCTGCAGACAAAAATCCAAATTTTAAGAGATAACATCATTTACGGCTGCCTGCTCGCTGAGTTGCTTGTTCAATGTTGCTAACTGGTTCTCCAGCTGTGGATGGGTAGATGATGCTTCTGTTGTTTATCATGCCCGTTCAAAGGCTGAGATGTACTTTCTTTGCAAAGAGTGAAGACAGTTGACATTAACTTGTAGCATATTCTTTTCTTTTGTCAACTGAATTATATTTATTTTTACTCTACTGTCTACATCAACTGTGTCCTCTCCAAGCTCCTTTTCTGTCTATTCCCCAGTGCATTCATTGGTGGTAAAATCGATATCTTGGGCAAATTGCCTTTTTTCCTCTGCATCGGTCTCACATCTTCTCCTAGGTATCTGTGTTTAAAGTTTAAACAGTTTCAATTTCTATCCTGATTCCTTAGCTAGCTGGTGCAGTGAGTTGAGTTTGCTCTCCAGTAGGGCATCGTTTCCTAACATTCCGTTCATAGTATCACAGAATGCTGCAGATTTGTTTTTCACTATGATAAAAGTGGACTTAATCATTTCCTTAGAATATTTAGTCTTCTAATTCATTGGAGTGTTTCATAGCTATGATCACCATTTCTCTTGCTAGGTGTTCTACATCTTCTCTCCATGATTGGAGTTGTAACAGTGGTTTGTTGTGCTGGCTTTCTATATTTTCAACTTTTATGCCAATCTCTCTATCTCTCTAGCGACTTGGATGACACTGTTTGGATTTGCATTGGTCCCATCTTAGTGACTTGGTGAAACAAGGGCCTTCCCTGAGGCCCTATCCGTGAATCCATTTGTGATGCAGACATTGAGTTAGGGCCTTGTTGTTATGTCTAGGTCTGGCTCCCTCTCTTTGTTCATTAGTAGTTTTTTGGTGAATTAGCTCTTACACACTCTTCCCATGTATCTTTTTGAATGGTGAGTTAATTAGTTTACTTAATGCTTTTGGAAGAGCCCTGGGCACTCCTGAAAACGCTTTTGTTTAATGTACTTTAGTTTCAGTCCCATTGATGTATTTAGGTCATGTTACCACTTAATTTCTCACCTTAGATGCAAATTCTTCACTAGGTGAAATGCCAAGTGGAACTCAAAAGAGTTACCACTGTCACCTTAGCACCCTCTTCCCTCACTTTAGGATGTGATTTATTACCAACAGAAGGGGCACTTCCCTATCTTTGCGTAATCAACAGATATATGGAGATAAAAGAATGGATTGTGAACTTGTTACAATTCTGTTCTGGGATTAATTTCACAATGACAAAGGCAGATTTATGCAACATCCTTATAAGTTTCAGATGTAAGAAATGACAAGGTTCTTAGACTTATGGGCAAAAAACCAGTAAGAACAAAGGCCATATTTTCCAGAGCTGTTTGGCTGAGTGACAAAGAGGTCCACAAACTTATAAAAATTTGCTTATACAATATGTTCTGAAGTCTAAAATGCAGATTTATAAGGATAACTTCAGATCTGGTTTTGGATGCAATAAAGAATGAATTTCCAGATTTGAAGATAGATCTAAATGTCGAGAAGTACCATTATTTCCAGATCTAATTTACAGCACAATAAGGTGGGATGGAGGGCTGTATAAATCTGTTTTAAGATAGTATTTAAGGGGATTAAACATGCAGATTTATACCACCAAATTTCAATCTAGTTTTAGATACCAAAAGAGGACATTACTAGACCTTCCAGGGCAGATCTGAAATATGATAGGCTGTTGTAATTTTCAGACCTGTAGAGCAGAAATAAAAATGGTTTTTTAATGGATTTTTATGGTGGTTGCAACTTGCAAGGTGATACCAGTGACTAACATAGCAAGTGGGCATATGGGGTTAAAAGGGGCTTTTGGGAGGCAAATTTTGATGAGGAAATGATGGTAATAAACTATGACTTGCAAGTTAAATTAAACCCTTTCCTTACTGTCCTAATCTTCAGAAATTTATCAATGGGAGATCACTAGTGAAGATAATCTCAAAAGTTATTGGGTTTATATTCATCAAGGATAGTTTACATAGGAATATAACCAAATTTAAAGAGACCTACATTCATGTTAAACATCCAATAGCAAATACAATAAAAGAAGGATTTGTGTTACCCATTTTAGCATCCCATAACCATAATTCAAGAAAACTTCTTCAACATAAGATATCATGAACATGTAGAACATGTCCTCATCTAATGGAGTGTCGTAATAAACCATCCAATAGTGTCAAATGCAAGATAGAAACAGTGGTACCAATTGTTCACTACTCATTCCTTCAACAACCATTACAACTGGAGGAACCTTGCTTTTATAATGTTCTAGGCTCAAAACCTCCAACAATAAAATAATAATATCCGAGCAAAAATCCTAGATCTAATCTAGGAATTCATAAACAAAGGATATCCCTTAACTAACTTGAGTGGATATAGTCAACAATGTATAGAATAGAGATAGTAATTCCACATGTAAGCATCTCCAACAATGCTAGCTCAAGAAGGTAAGATGAGTGGGCATAGAGACCAAGTAATAACTCGAACAATCTCCTCAAACTCCTCCAAATCAAGTCGCTCCATTGAAAATCTCAAAAAATGTGTAAAGTAATTAATCCAAGCCACATGTGTGGCCTTCAAGGCTAGGTCGTCCCATCTCATGCAAATAAGGTGTGCCACAAAGGTTCCATGCAACATGTGTGAGCATTCCAAGGTGGATGCATCATCAAAAAGATCAAGGTGTGGTCTCCAAGGCATAACAGATATTCAAAAATAGCCCTCCCACTAGGAGGATGTGTCCACAACAAACTCCATGTGATCCAAGGTGTAACAACCCTCAACAAAGTCTAACAAACCTCATGAATGAGGGACCTCATTATCCATCACCAAAATAACCAATAAAATATGTGAGGTGCCGCAACATGTGTGCCAATGCATGAGCGCTCCACCAAATATCCCTATCTGCATCATAATGCAACCAACCAAGTGTGAATAAGACCATAATAAGCTAGGGTGCTCAAGCAATAGGCCTCCTTCTAGACAAACAAGGGTCAAAACAATGTTACATCATTGCAATTAACCTTCAAATGTGTGCATGAGCTAGGCGCTCCACCTAGGACAACAACATATGATATCACAACATAAAATAGATGTGAAATACACCAAGGATGTTGAATTATATAGCTTTGGAAGCTATTTTCCCTATTGTAACTAACCATGTAAATAAAGTTTTGATATAGTGTTAACTTTATGACAAGCATCAAACACATGACAAGTGTCAACCTTATGCCAAGACAACCATATGCCATGTGTCAACCTCATAGCACCTCTAAGAGGGCTACTTAGGGAGGCTGCTTAGGATGGTTGGAGTGGCCAGCTTAGGGGGGTTGCTTAGGGTGGTGGTATGACCGCTGTTTAACAGCTGTCATACAATCCTAAGACAACAATTTAGGGCAGCCTCTAGAAGAGACAAAGGAAATGACCTTTGGGAGCATTAGGAGGTGGCTCTTGGGAACTTTAGGAAGTGACTCTTGGCAGCCAAAGGAGGGCAGGTATGACAACTGTTATACAGCTGTCATACATTCTTAAGGGGCTGCTTAGGGCAGCCAAACCAACCTATAAAAAGGGGCATTCACTTATCATTTACACACCTTTGTTTTGTTGGAGTCTTCTGTTGAGGCAAGACATCTATTTGCTGAAGTATTTTTTGCTGGTATATGGCTGCTAGTTGCTGGAGTCTTCTGTTGTTTCTTGCTGATATAAGGCTGCTACAAATACTATGTTAAAGCTGCCATAACTCTGCTACAGCAAGAAGGAAAGTCAGTTATCTTTTGGTGAGTTTGTCAAGCTGTTACTACAAGTGTTAGTTCAGCTATTTGTGAAGTTTGTAAGTGCTGAAACAGAGGTATTGTTTCAACCCTTTGAGTCCTAGCTAGTTACTCTAAAGTCTTGTACTGGTATTGTACTTTGTTGAAGAATCTAAAGAGAAGTTTTGGCTGGGTATTCTACCCCAAGAGGGTTTCCCAGGGTATACTTGTGTTCTCTCTGTGATTGTCTCATTTTCAGTGATCTTGATATATGCAAGTCTTGTATTGGTATTGTACTTTGTTGAAGAATCTAAAGAGAAGTTTTGGCTGGGTATTCTATCCCAAGAGGGTTTCCCAGGGTATACTTGTGTTCTCTCTGTGATTGTCTCATTTTCAGTGATCTTGATATATGCAAGATGTATTGGTATGTTGGTTGTATGCTGTAAATTTTTAAATTTACCTACATGCATCAGTTTTTCAACAAAGGAAGACCAGGATGCTAAGAGTAGATGGCATCCACCATAGACAATCATATCAAAACATCTGTAAACCATGCTGGAACCATGTAATAGTGATTAACATTAGTAGGCACTCCATCAATATGTGAAACAAATCATACAAATGTGCCATGCTCATGCCAAATAATACCAATATGCTAAGGAAATCATATGATATGCAATCTGGATTCTGTACATCCTCAAAATATGAATCAGGTCCCATCACCAACATAACACCTTAACACTGAATGACATTATAATGGTTAAGAACATGTGTTTCCTCCTAAGAGGTCACATGTTCAAATCCAGAGGGGGGTAGGGTATGTATACCTCCATAGACTTCACCAGTAAAATCGCTGGGTGGAGGGGTCTTATACACCAATTTGGTGTCTGGCTTGGCCATGACCTTAAAAATAGATTATTATTATTATTATTAATAACTCTGGTGCTCAGAATCAATCAACAAATAAAATCCTTAGTCTTTGAGGGTATAAAAGTATAACTTTGCACTAACCATTTTTCTCTAGACATCACACACCCACTGCTGAGATAATTTTCAGTAATGCCAGGGAAAATGTGTGTGTCCATAAAATAACCCTCAACTGCATCTGAAAACTGAATCACCTGTATCATCAAGAAATGCCTGCTAAGCGCAACTGGGACATGCTGAAACACCTTCATGTAACATGAGGGGTAACAGGTCATTTGATAGATATTACTAAAATTATCTAGCTTGTGTTACCAGTTCAATCAATCTTTGAGCTTGCTGCTGAGCACAATTTTTCCATTTGGCTCATACTCCAGTGCTCACAGATAGTCCATTTATCAGAACTACTACTTCCTGTTCCGGGGGGAGGGACAACAAGGCCGGCTCAGTAGGCAGTGCGAGAATCTTTTCCTGAGCTTCCTGGATTATATTTTTTCTGCTTTCCTTAACTATCTGTTATCATTCTTGAAGTTTGGAATAACTGCATCAAGAATATTAACCTGCTTCCCCACGTAATTCTGGAAAGGTGAAAATTTCTTTTGGTCAACCCTGAGTTTATCAATATCCTGAGACATCAACATCATGAACATTACTTGTAGATCAACTAATTCTGTCTCTTTGGTAGGTTTCTCTTGGTGGCAGGCACATGCTTACAATAGAATAGGCATTGGCTAGGTTTATAAATAATAATAATAAAAACAACAACAATAATAATCTAATTTTTAGGTTACGGCCTAGCCAAACACCAAATGGATGTATGAGACTGCTTTGTTTATGGGACAAGGGGCTCTCTCTGTGTAGCGATTTGACTGCTTAGTCTATAGAGCAGTCTGTAGGCATAATCAATCTTTTTTCTCTCTCATGATTTTCTACGTCTTTGGCTTTTTTCTTTTTAAACTTTTCAACAAGGCCTGGATCAATATCTGGATTTACGGTTTGTATTGGATTTACACTTTGTATTGGTATTTACGGTTTGCAAAGGGTAAAGTCTGTAATTGACCTATTTGAATGTCAGATTGCGGAATCAGGGTTTAATCAACCTATACAGGTGGGTTTAACATGGGTGGATTCATGGGTGATGGGGAGGATGGTAATGGTTGGGTTACGTGCTCACTCATTCTGAAATTGTCAATCAAGGGGATTTCTTCATTGAGATTCCTTGTCATTTTCTTTGTTACATTATCTCCTACTTTCCCTTGCAATTCCACTCGAGGGGGTTTTGGAGGGACGCCTTCCAAGTTTTGAATATCAATGTTAAAAACTTTAGAAACAACTGGTGGCTAATTGGATACAAATAATATATCCAATAATGACCATAAATTCCAAAAATAATGGATGTTAGAATATAATGGATGTGCTTGTTTGACCATAGACAATATAACAATATTGTCACCCAACCATAGGTGAAGCCACCCCCGAGCACCTTAACCTTGTCAGAGAATCATTCCGGAAGCAAACCCTATGCTGGATAGCCAAACAAAGGTGGCGCACCTTTCTCCAAGGATAGCACACCAAGCAAGAGTAACAAGAGTTGATCAGAGAGTCCAAACCATAACCAAGAGAAAGTCCAAGGCAAAACCGAAATCTGCTAGTTGCAGCAGCTGCAACAACAACTCTCCTCCAAACTTGCGCACAAACTGGCCCACTGCAGTGTGCACAAGTGTGCTTCTGTAGTTCTGAGAATACTGGCCAGAATGAAGACTGGCCTCTTGTATTTATACTATTTCTGGCAGACTGCCTAGGCCGACTTCTCATTCTAGGTGCCAATTTACTTAGTATATAACATTTCCTTTAGCTGACTTCTTCTCTTGGAGGCTAATAACCTAATACAAATTATCCTCTTGAGACGACTTGTCTTCTAGGGTTATTAGCCAACTAATTAGGGTTTCTTCTTGCTTCCCGGAATATTCTATTCTCGTCAGGTTTACACGTGGAGGTAAATACCTCCCGCAACTTCCATAATATCAACACTCCCTGTTAGCTAGGGAGGTATTGAAGGTAATGGTCTTAAGCACAAACATACCATTCACCCGGTAGCATCAACATAGTTGTATAGACTATCTCATGATCATGAGCACCATCATCACTATCAATTTCATCAACTGCATCATTTCTCGAAACCATACTCCATCTGAGTAATCTGACATGATGCTGGATAAGTCACTCACTCCACAGAGTGACACAAGAACCATTCTTCTAATCTTGACATATGTCCTAGAAGAATAAATGTCCTGGACCATTTTATGTCTGGAGAATCTTTGTCCATTGATCATCCATCTAGCTGACAATCATTTCCAACACTACTTATAGTCTTCAAGGCAATCGTAACAATGTCATTCAATAGAACACAATTGTGTCTATCCATAGTAGTACACAACTACAATCCAGTGGTACATTGCCACACCAAGTAGCACACAAATACTTGATCAGTGACATATAGTCACAATCAGTGGAACACATCCACCACAGTAGTATACATCTACTGTCCGGAGACATACAATCTCCATAACAATCATATCATCTGATATCAACCTGCACATAAAACATTATTATGATATAAACTGAATCATTTGGGCCATTCTTCCACTCACATCTGTAAGATCTGGAAGAGCATTTGGCCTCAGAAGGTAAAACATCAATGATGAGCTATTTGGACTATTCTTCTCAAGCAAGGAAGAATAACTGTCCCGATTTYTGAGTCTGGACCATTCACCTATCTGGGCCATTCCTCCGGCACTAAACAAAGTGCAACCTGGAGAGAATGAGTCTGCCCTAGGGAATGCMTGTCCYTGATTGCTGAACCTGGACCATTCACCTATYTGGGCCATTCCTYCGACACTAAACAAAGTGCAACCYGGAGAGAATTAATCCGCCCTAGGGAATGACCGTYCGRACCATTTCCTAAGGAAATGACTGTCCTGCACCAACCTCCAAAACGGACCATTCTTCGAAACTGCTCACAACTGTGAGCTTCGAAAGAATGACTGTCCGRCGAGGCGGACCAGTCTTCTTGACCACTACTGAGAGTGACCGTTAAGAGGAGAGATTGTCCTAGACCATTYCCCCACACTRGCCACAAGGGGAATTGCTGTCTATGGTACATCAACAATCCATCGAACCATTTTCATTACGAAAATGACCGTTYGATCTGGACCATTTTCCRAACTGGAAAATGCTTGTCYGTTAGAAATCTCAAACYACTTTCCAAACTGGAAAGGAACTGGAAAATGCCTGTCCGTAAGAAATCTCAAACCACTTTCCAAAYTGGAAAGGAACTACTCWTCYTGGACCATTTTTYGAACTTGAAAAATSACTGTCCATAAATCAATAACACATTAGTGCTCCCTCCCAACCTGGGAATCATCTCTTCCTTTTTCAATAAGGAAGTCGTCTCCATGAGCTCCAGCTTGAGTACACAAACTCTTTCATCTTGGGCAAAGGCTTTACCAAAATGTCTGTTTATGTGCTCATCTGTGGAGATATATATTGGAGAACCACTTTCTCTTTTTTGGACTTCATCACGGAGAATGTCATGCTTGATCTCAATGTACTTTGGTCTTTCTGGAACACTGGTTTTCTCTGAAGGCTTCATATAGCTCTGATCAATATAGTGTATCATTGTTGGATTCATCTTTTGTTTCCTGCTAGCTCATAACATCGTGGCAAGGGTCAAACTGGAACATATCCAAGTGGTACTTCTTCTACCATCATGAGGGTTTGTCATGGATTAGGAATCCATCATCCTGAGCTTCTGAGTAACCATTCTGATACAATATCTCTGTTATAGAAAGTTTTTCACCACGCTTCTGCTGTGCATTGGAGGTTCTCCACCAAGTTGTCTTCTTCCATCTCCATACAAAGGTCTCTTCCTGATATACCTCAAAGCCTTGAGGTTGTTCTACATACGTTCTTTGTTCAATTATTCTGGAGAACAGTCTTTGCATTCATCTGATGTAAACTCCAACCCATGGATATTGTAGAAGATATAATGGCTCATGTAGAGGTATGTCTGGTTTACTGGAACAAGCAATCATCATAGTCTTCTCTCTCCATCTAGGAGAACCTCTAGTTCTGGATCTCACAATGCTTACATTCATAAGTCTTCCATACACTGTTCTTCATTAGTTCCTCTGCTTGATTGCTTTTAGTGAGCTTAGATTAGGCTGGTAGTCTTGTGATTCTTGATACAATGACTGGTTATTCTGGCTTTTCCTTCTCTCTTGGAATCTTCATGTTCTTCCTCATGTTTTTCTTTAGCTCTTAGGTCCATGGAGTTTTCTATAGATTCCATGCCTTGAAGATTCCCACTTCTTTCTTTCATCATAGGATCATGGATGTGGATGGACAACAAGGGATACTTTAAGGCTTCTTTTCGAAGAAGACTTCTTCTAAAGTTACTTTGAACATGTGCTGCTTTTCATGGTTGCTACCATGGTTAGATACTTCATCATCTTCAATGGATCATATTATTTAGGATTAGCTCCCTCCTAATCCTTGCTTCATGCATGAATGCATGCTCTTCTTTTGGAAATATATAATCGACTCCCTCCATCTAAGAGAGTCCACGCTTCCGTCTGCATCTTTATTGCCTTATGCAAAGTGTCACAAATCTTTTTCCAATTTCCTCTTGATTGTTGACTTCTTTCTGTCTTTACTTCTTCTAGGTTTCTTCAAGATTGATTCTGATTTCAGCTTATGTTGCAAGTGTTACTTATGTAATAGCTTCCAAATGAATTGTTACAAGGGGTTGTTGATGTACTTCATCCTTTCATGTGTATTGCCTGATTTGTAGTCATTGTGATAACAATCCTTATCTTGTTGTTCTTTCATAGGTATAGTTTCTCTTTGAACATATTATCTTCTAAGAAATAGATATGCAAGATATGTACATAAAACATGGTATGTACAAGAACTATGAAGAGTATTGTTACCTTGTCTTAGAAGAAGAAGTCTGTTTTGTCCTGCTTGGCTTTCTTTGAGGGTTCCTTTTTTTCAGCAACTGATGCTTCGTGTGTTTCCTTCCTTTTCTGTAACTCGGGACAATTATTCTTGTAGCGACCATATTTTCGACGATTGAAGCATTGTATTTTTGACATATCTTTCTCTTGATTTGGTTTGTTCCTGGAGCCAAACTTCTTTTTATTCTTGAAATTTGCTGTGAAGGCTTGATCATCGTATTTCTTTCGGGGTTTCTCTTTTGCACTGATCCTTGATTCTTCTTGTGCACAACAAGTCCAAAGTTTTTCAAATGTAGGATACTCCTTCCTTGTGTTCATGCTTGCGGCAAATGCATCCCATGTCTTGGGAAGACCATTGAGTACTATATTTACCAGTTCCTTCTCTAAAATGATCTCTTCAATAGCTTGTAGTTGATCTCTCAACTGAGAGATTCTCACAAAGTATGATGTTATGTTGTCATCATCATTCATTTTCATGTCACGGAGCTCATTCTTCAGACTCATTACCTGTCTAATGTTTCTGACTGAGAAGAGGTTTATTAGGGCATCATACATCTTCTTAGACGAATCAAGATGGGAGATGTAGGGTATCAAGTGGTCTTTTATAGAATCCACTATGATACTCATGGCATTGATGTCATTGTCTTTGAACTTCTCCATAACTGCAACGTTCTGCGGTTCCTTCTCTTTT
>ML810771.1:42462-53863 GCA_009831015.1 Picea engelmannii | reverse complement strand
TTTTTTTTTAAATTATTAAATAAAGAACTATTGTTTGATATTCTACACTGATACTTTATCAGGTTGCTTTTAATTACATTAGATTCATGTTTATTTTGCATCTAATGTCAGGAATCTGGGGAACAGCATCGCAATACAAAATTATTAAATGCACTGCTGCGGTTACATCGTGAAATCAGGTAATTAACTCAGTTTCTCGTTTGTAATTTTTGAAATTGTTTATTCTTATGGCATTGCTTAGCATACTAATTACTATCTGTTTTGTTACAGTCCAAAATTAGCTGCTCGTACGGCAGTTCTACCATTTACTTATGCTAGCTCAACACTAGCACTGGGAGCTGTTTGCCATCTTCTTGTATCTTCTCTAGCCTGTTGGCCTATTTTTGGATGGACACCAGGATTATTTCAATGCCTTTTAGAGAATGTTCCAGCTCCTACTTCTTTAGCTTTGGGGCCGAAAGAAGCATGTAGTGTACTTTGTCTGTTGGTGAGTCTTAGTTTAGAATTTTAAGTTTTAAAATTCATTTCTTTTACATGACTTCTAGTAGATGTACAATGCACACTCTCTCACAATTGCTGGCAGTAAGGAAAAGTAGAGGCCAAAGAAAAGGATAATGCTTTTCAGTTTTATCAGTTACTGGCGCTAAGGAATTTTTAGATGTATCCATCATTTGTATTTTTACTGAATGAGATACTAATTGGTTACTTTTAACCTTTTCCATGTCTCTATATATGATCCTGTACAATCTGTTTTTATGTTTGAACTTTAAAGCATTTTTACATTTTTTGTTTATAGGGGGAACTGTTTCCAGAAGAGGGAATATGGCTTTGGAAGAATGGTACATCTTCTATCAATGCTTTGAAGACAGTAGGAGTTGGAACACTGCTAGGGGTAAGGAGCATGGAGGATATTGATTGGTACTTACAACCTCCTCATTTTGAGAAGTTACTTAGCCGATTGGTCCCCCATCTTGACAAGGTTGCTCAAATAGTCTTGCACTTTTCTTTTGCAGTAAGTATCAATTCCTTCTAATGTTGATTTGTACTTTAGCAGAATAGAATATTAGTGCAGGATGTTTTAGCATGTAGTGGAGGCTTTCGACATCTTATGCTTGCAATTTTTCTTGTGAAACCACGGAGTATTTTATTGGATATTTTCAAGTTGTAATTAGGAGTTTATAGGTCAGGGGATTTGGAAACCACAGAAAGTGTTCAGGATTATGGATTGTGAAAGCAAATATTTTGTCTAACTAACTGGATAATAAGTTGGGTGAATGTTGATATCTGCAATGTAGCATAACAGAAAGTAAGAGAATTTTGCATATTTACTAAAAGTGGAAAGTCGAGCTAGCTATTCTGGGTGTAAATGGAAGGCAAGGGAAGAACAGGATTGCTAGTTATTTTTTTGTGTAAATGGAAGCCAACAATGAAAGGAAAGCAAGGAACACAGTTGCAGATTTTAAAAATCTTACCAGGATAACAGTATATATCATTGTATATACCATTTATATACTATTGTATATACCATTGTAGATACCCTTTTGCTATATGTTTTCCCACTTTCTTTCAGATGTAAATATATTTACGTTTATATAAGAAGTATTTTACAAGAAAAAACTTACTAGGATAGCAACAATCTCTCAATGGATTATCTATATCAGTGTTGTGAGGCTCGCAAGTCTTTCCAAGTCAGCTCTGAAATGAGTACTCAGCACCAAACTCACCAGCAATCAAACTTGCCAATACTGGGTTGAAACTCAGCAAAACTCTCCCAAAACTTGGCAAAACTCACTGAACACTGTCATTATTATTTTTTCTGCACAAAATTTCCTGTATTTTGATTTTTTTTATTTACGGATTTTCATTGAGAGTCTTGAGCCAAGTTTTGATGTGTCGCAGAGTTTTTCAGAGTCCCAAGCTGGAAGAGTTTTTGCTGAATCTGAGTCTCACAACATTGATCTATATTGGATTTACTATGATTATAGTGAAAAATATTGCGAAGTAGAATGCTGAAGATTGTTTAAGATGATTATTTGGAGACTTCAAATCAGTGTTGCAAATATCTCCAATGTCTCCTGATATTTCTTATCTTTTGTGAGATTTTCAGGTTGCTGATGTTTCTTATATTTTTTGAGTTTTACAGATTGAAGTTTATGCTTGCTGATATTTTCTGATAATTTCTTCTATTTCCCCTATATATCTGATAAGTTTATTTCTTGATTCTCGACAATATATTCCCTGAAACGATATTTGCAACATTGCTTCAGATTGTCAATTTGACAGTGCAACACATGGGAAATGATGGTGAAAATCAAAAAGTCAATCTCTCTAAGAGGTGAAGAGAACAATTGAGAATGTTTTTGACATTAAAATTACTGAGGTGGTGATGGTTCCTTATGATGTGGTCAAGTTATTAGTTTTGAAATTTTGAGTTGAAACTGAACCCAGGCAATTGGTCTCATTTTGTAGATTTGTTAGATGAACTACCAGATGATTCTAGAGACATCGTGATAACAATAATGCATTGTAAATGTTTTATTTAGGAGAAATATGAAGAGTCATAGGTGAATAGGAGCAGGTATCAGACCTCTTGGAAGATGAAACCAAAGATCATATCTCAATGTATTTATATATGTGACTCTCATTAATAAATTCATTAATTTGTGGAGTTATTCAATCCTGGCCTGTCAGTGGTATCAAAGCTTGGCCATGCACCAGATGCCTTCGGTTTTAAGCAGCAACATCTTGGGTCTCATCGCCAGGGTGAATTCTTGTAGGCAGCCCAACATGGGTTGATTTAGAATATAATTCATTGCTGCAAGGAGGTCATCTCGGTTAGAGATGAAATCATAGGAAGGCACGTGCTCGTATTATGAGAACCAGTTATCCATTCTCTTTCTCATTCTGACCTCGTGCAGTACATCTTTTGGCTCGTGCAGATCTTTCACCAAATCTCGATCATAGGTTAGGTGAGACGTAGGGATTCAAACTAATCTGACATGGATTTCTTCGACGAAGCCGGGGCTAGAAGCAGTCCATCGACATGCCCTGGATGTTCCCGTGCTGTTCCATTTCTTTTGACAGCGCTTTGACACACTTTATCAATTGCAATTTGAGGCTTTTGTTATTGGAATTTACTATATCATGCTTCAGTTGAGTTACTTGCTGTGTCAATAGTCTGTTTAGGTGTGGGGATCCTGTCAACCCTGTGGGCTCTATTGGCAACACACTATTCTTGAATGAGCCAGGGCACGATATAATTGGGAGTAAACCATAAATCGTGGAGTTTCAAGCACCACTTCTGATAGGGTTCACAGTTTTTTTGGTTCACTTGGCGATTCCCAATGGATCTCTTGATATCAAACCCAAGTCCCAACGGATCTCTTGCAGCTTCTCCCTTCGCTACTAATGTTGACCTTTGACATTCTAAGACTGTTAGCATTCCTCTCTCTCTCTCTTTCTCAAGACTGTTTCCCTTGTGACCTACGTAATATCTAACATAAAACTTGCCCAGATCATCTGCCATTCCCTGAATTTGATCGGTGGTCGGGATTGGTATTGCTGCTCCATATTCAATAGTGGTTGGAACTCCATATTCAACAATCGATGATGCAGGAGGAGATGGGGAGTTGAGTAGTAGTAGTGGCAATAAGAGTGGTAATGATGGGTTTGCCATCGACACAACGAATGATTCATACATCATCGGTCTCATTAGCTTGACATCAAAGAGAGAAATACTTTACGAGCGGATTCTTTACACCATCGATACCCAAAAATCCAACATTGCTCTACACGATGTGTAGCCCTTTGGGATAGAAGGACGAAAGAAAGATGGTCCACAAAGTCCTCCTTGTGACAAAGTTTATGATTATATTCATTTTCGTGGAAGTGATATCAAGGATTTGCAAGCGAAATCCTCCCCACCAGCTCAAACAACCTCTAAACTACAATAATGTCCCCCACCTCTTGATGAAGAGGTCTGGAGAGACTCAATAGTCTAGCTATCCCCACTAGACTATAGTCTCAAGCATATTGGGGACAAAGTCAACCATAAGACACTTTCGAAACATAACATTCTATTACTGAGTTGACTTTGTGTGAAAAAGGATAACTCAATGAAAGAAAAGAAAAGGTGAGCTAAAATTAAGAGTTAACCCTAGGGGTTAACTAACTCAACAGATGAATAGACTGGAGCTATAAAGGAAAGGGCAGGGCACACCTCTAAGGATTTTGGATTATTATCTTATTTTGCATTGGAGCTCTTGAGCACAAGCAATTTTGAGGGTTTTGAGTCTAAAACCCTAGAGATCAACTCCGTGGTGAAAGATTCCACCTTTCTTGATCCAGGCTTGGTCCTGGAGGTGAAATAATCCTCCCACACCATTCTACAGTGTTGTAGGGGTTCGATCTATAGGTAGAATAAGGCTAGTGCGCAACCTAGGGGGTTTCCAGCTAGGGGGGTGCACCACCTTGAGGAGTTTGGTTCGATTTGGAGAAGGGAGGAGGCTTCTTGGCAAAGGAGCATCTGGGTTTTCTTCGTATGGTCCCTACCATCATTCTTGGTCTATTCCGGAGGAGATTATCCTAGCAGTTTATTTCCTGGAGCTTGGCACAAATTGGAGGAGAGAGGGGCGCATTGCTAGAAGAGGTTATCATTGTTTACTAGCCTGGATCTTCATAGATTGTTATGAGATTTCATCAACTTGTTAGTATTGGCCCGATCTACAATCCAGGAGATTTTGGTGGCATTTGGAGGCTCCTAGAAGGGAGAACGAAATCTCATTGATTCAGTCAAACCAAGAGGGCGCAAACCAGTGGAGGGTTTGCTCAGTTGGAGGAGCAAAACTTCTCCGTTCAGCTTGAAACTTGGCTTGGTGGATTCTACTAGCCTGATCTACATTCCGGGAGAGTTTGGAGGTATTTGGAGCTCAGAAAGAGGAGGGCCGAAACTTGAGGGTTCACCAGTAGCCAAGGCAGGGCGCAACTCAGCCAGTTGGAGGGGTTCTGCAGTGTATTGATCGGGTTCTCTATCTTCAGTCTTATCTTGCATGTTGTTAGCCTTTGGAGGCTTGGATCTCTTCTCAGACAGACTTTGGGAGGCTATTCTCTTTGTATTGCTTATTATTGTATCGGCTGGTAGCCCATTTTGTTATCATTGGGGTTTTCTTCCAGATTTGTAGATCTCTTGTGCAAGGGATCTTCCTACTATCTAAATAAAGGCCAGATCTGACATTATTGGTCCTATACTGGTGTTCTTTGTGTATCTTGTCTTGTTTATGATTATATGTTTCAGATCTATTATGCCAATGCTTAATCAACATCAAGTAAACCCTTAATGCACAACTTCATGAGTAAACCTGCAAATACATAAGCAAACACAATAAACAATAAGCAGTTAGTGTTTCAAGCAAAAAATTTGGCTAGGGAACATTACAGTGGTATCCGAGCGTTGATCCTCCTATCTTGTGGGGATTAGCGCATGCACAAGTTCAATGGTATTTACATGGGCAGACGTAGGAAGAGACAGGTGAGACAGAGGTAGAAATGGAAGGATCAGATGAGGACAATGAGCTAGATAGTTTAGCAGGTTTCGCCAAGGAGTTATAACGCTCTATAAATCTGACATAGAGTACCCTTGTACATCATCTATAGGAAAACCAGGAATCAATGCGTAGGGGCAGATGGAAATAACAGAGACTCTGGAAAGAGTGAATGCCAACCAGGAGAAACTTGCGCAACTCCTAATGCAGATGACTCATGCAGGGAAGGGCCTGGAGGTTTATGCAAACAAAGAAGCTAGTGGATTTCATGGGGGAACTAGACCTCAACAGGAGCATAGCCCTCGTTATCACACTGAGGGACAAAGCTATGGAGGTGGTGCACCTCAGGGGCAAACACATAGTAGGACCACCCCTAGTTCCTATCTACCTACATTCTTGGATAATCAACCACAACGCAACTGTGAGGATGAGATTGAGGACAACTTTGAGCAGTATGCCATCAATAGCTCAAAACTTCTACCATAGTCTCTACAACTATGTTGCAATCAACTAGTAACACATAGCTTACTACTGTGCAATCCAATAGTCTTCACGACTACGCAACAATCAACTAGTAACACAAAGCTACTACCATACTCTCTGGCAATCAACTAGTAGCACAAAGCTACTACCATGCTCTCTAGCAATCAACTAGTAGCACAAAGCTACGACCATGCTCTCCAGTAATTTCCATGACTATGTAGGAATCAACTAGTAGCACAAAGCTACTACCATGCTATTCGACAATCAACTAGTAGCACAAAGCTACTACCATGCTGTCCAATAGTCTCCACAACTACGTAGCAATCAACTAGTAGCACAAAGCTACTACCATGGTATCCAGCAATCAACTAGTAGCACAAAGCTACTACCATGTTGTTCAGTAGTCTCCACGACTACGTTGCAATCAACTAGTAGCACAAGAAATAGTGCATTAGACCTAGATCCTTCATTTCAAACTTTGAAGTGAGTTCCCTCTTGCACCCATCTATGAGCTTCTTATCCCCTGTAAAGAATAGGTCATCCACATATAGGACCAAAATTAGTGGGAAACCATCTTCAACCTTGTAGTACAGGTTGGAATTTGCATCACTCTTGGTAAACCCCAAGCTCATCAGATAATTGTCTATTTTGGCATACCATGCCCTAGGTGCTTTCTTAAGCTTGTACAAAGCTTTCTTCAATATGCAAACATGGGACTCCTTCCCATGGATTACAAAACCTCGTGGTTACTCTATGTACACTTCTTCAATTACACCATTCAAGAAGGCAGTATTGATTTCCATCTGGTGTAACTTCCATCCCATAACGGAAGCTATAGAAATAATAGATCTGATGGAAGTGTACTTTGCTACTGGAACAAATGTCTCATCATAATCTTCTCCCTCTTTCTCGGAGAATCCTTTAGCCACAAATCTCGCTTTGTACTTCTCTATGCTGTCATCTGCAACATGCTTGATCTTGTAGTTCCACTTGGAAGTCACTATTGACTTCCCTTGTAGTCTCAGAACCACTTCCCACACATCATTTTTCATGATGGATTGGTACTCTTCCATCATGGCATCCTTCCATATTTGCTGCTTAGTAGCTTCCTCAAAAGTGGAGGGTTTTGAATCAATGATTTTACTCGTCAGCGCCACATAGCTAGAAAACTTGTGTGGTCTCTTGCTCTCTCTAAAAGAGCCTTTGGGAGCTCCATGTCCTTCAACTTCCTGTAAAGTGTTTCGGAGCCATACTGGTCTCTTCTTGGTACATGTAGGTTCTCTAGGTGGATCTACATGTCTCTTTGACTCTACTGTCTCATTTTGATATTCTAGAATGTGTTCTTCTAGAGTAGAGTCAACTATTATTGCATCCCTTGGAGCCTCCTGCTCTTCTCTGTCCTCATCCATGCGAGTTTCCCTAGATTTTCTGAAGGCTACTTCTTCATCAAATGTAACATCCCGACCTTCGAAGTCTCACTGTATCCAACGAAGGTGCCCTTCTTTCTTGAAGGCTCCAACTTCATTCTCTTTTCCTTGGGAACATGAATGTACACTAGACAACCAAACATTATTAAGTGGATGACTTTTGGCTTCTTTTCGGTGATTATTTCTTCTGGTGTCTTGTTCCCCAATATCTTATGAGGACTTACTTCTATTTTGGACATATACGACTGTACTAGATGTTTTTGCCCATAGGTAGTATCTCCTCAATCAATAACCAAAAACTGAACTGAAGCTCCCAGCCAAGTATCCAACAATACCTCAAATCTGAAAGTGAAGGTCCACTAGGAAAGCCGCACCACAAACAAAGAAAGCAATTTGAGGTAGCCACAACAAATAAGATTAGGAAGAATGAAGAGCGAGAGTGTATGAATGAGAGAGGGGTAGGCTCTTATTTATATCTTAGGTGGGTAGGTTAGGGTTTTCTATTTTAACCCTATCTTTAGGATTAAGTCAAACCCTAATAAAAATAAAATAAATAAAAGATTTAATAATTAATTAATATTTTTAATTAATAAAATTATTAATTAAAAGTCAAATAAGTCAAAGTGACTTATAAAACCCCAACACTACAATAAACAAGGAGGGAAACAAAAACAAGAAAGGGGGGACTACAAGACAAGGTCAAGGGGTTCCTCTTCAATAGCAAAACATATCCACATAAGTCTCATGATGGCTTATAAACTTTTATCATCACTGCATAGGAGGAAACATCCATGATGTGATCATGTCCATCTTCGTGGCTACTCCTAGGTCTCATGGACCATCACGGGAGAGAGGAAGAAGATCACACATCATCACATCTTGGTACACAACTAGGAACTACCTGGTCCAAGACCAAGGTACCCTAGAACACATCTGGGGGCCCTAGAACACATCTAGGGTCTTTCATCCACCAAGGTACAAGACCAAGGATCAACCCAAATGTTTAAGCAAGGATTCCCTGGAACACATCCAGGGGCCCTAGAACACATCTAGGGACTTACATCAACAACCACCAAGGAACACATCCAAGGATCAATCCAAGCACCAAGCAAGGATTCCCTGGAACACATCCAGGGGCCCTAGAACACATCTAGGGACTTACTGCTTTGTCCTTGACCAAGAACCCCAACAATATACTGGGGGCCCTCACTAGGGTCTTTTACCATGGCTTAAGTGATTGGTCGCAAACCAAGAAACCCTAGGAGTGTACTGGGGGCCCTAGATCTCAGTTAGGGTCTTAGCTATTCTCCGGAGAATGGCTCTTGCAATTGCACTAATTTCAACACTCCCTCTCAGCAAGAGAGGCATTCTCGGCAACACCAAGCTTGTCTCGAAAGTACACATACTTTGTCAATGACAGAGGCTTGGTCAAAATATCTGTGGTTTGTTCCTCTATCGGAACATACTAAACACTGAGAATGTTCTTCTGTACTATGTCCCAAACATAGTGATATCTCATCTCAATGTGTTTCGTTCTGTCATGAAAACACATGAATCACGGAGAGCTTTACACAGCTCTGGTTATCACAGTGGATTATTGTGGGTTCTAACTCAACACTGAACAAATCTGAGAGTAGCTTTCTGAGCCACACTGCTTCTCTACTGACAACTCTTGCAACAATGTATTTTTCCTCTGCAGTGCTCTGGGCTATGGAGCCCTGTTTCCTGTTGGACTAGGAGATCATGGCTGAACCCAAACTGAAACAATATCCAGAAGTACTCTTCCGGTCCACTGCACTGCCCATCCAATCTGAATCTGTATATCCATGAAGCATTACAACTCCACTGGAGGTGTATCTAAGCCCTTAGGCTATAGTCCCCCAAACATATTTGAGAATATGTTTCGGTTCACACATGAACTGGTCGAGGGCATTCACTGCATAACATAAGTTCAGTCTGGTATGTACTAGATACATCAAGGACCCAATGATCTGACGATAAATGGTGGGGTCTTCTGGATCTGAACCTGTAGCTTGATCATGTAGCTTCTTTAGGTTAGAAATCATAGGTGTGGTCATGGACTTACAGTTCAACATGCCAATCTGCGAAGCACATCAATTGCATACTTGCTTTGTGAGAGAAATATCTCACCATGTTTCTGCCACACCTCTAAGCCAAGAAAGTAATATGTAAGACCCAAGTCCTCCATTTCAAATTTTGTTGAAAAACTCCCTCTTAGTCTGAGCTATCAAATGTTCCTCTTCTGTAAGGATAAGATCATTCACATATAATACTAAGATAACAGGATGATTCTTTACTATCTTTATATAAAGATTGGGATCTACTATACTCTTGGTGAACCCAAGACTCTGAAGAAAACTGCCAATTCTTCCATACTAAGCTCTTGGAGCTTGTTTCAATCCATACAAGGCTTTCTTTAGCTTGCAGACATGAGATTCTTTCCCATGGATCACAAAACCCCTAGGCTGCTCGATATAAACCTCTTGCTCAACTTCACCATTAAGAAAAGCAGTCTTAACATTCATCTGGTGAAGTTTCCAACAAAAAAAAACCTGCAGCAAAAGATATCATGATTCTGAAGGAAGTATTCTTGGTTACGGGAGCAGAGATATCGTCATAGTCAATTCCTTCTAGCTTTGAATTTTTCAAAACTGCCATCTGCTGCATGTCGTGGCCTAACTCACATACTGGGACCGCTCCCTTTGAGTCTCATAATATGTCTGCCTCGCTGCATGTGCAAACTGGCTCCCTCTGAAACTACAAGTTCCTTCGACTCTGATCTGGTGTCGTATCTCTTCAAGATGTATTTGATGCCGATACCAAGTTTAATATGAAACGTTGTCAATTTTTTACCAGGTTATGCTTCTGTCATTTGACCTCACTATCCACTAACCAAGTCTTTTCTTTGGAAAACTGCAGGATACATACAACGGATGACAAGTATAACCTTATTGAGCTCCTGTGCCAAGTACAATGGCCCAATTACAATCTCATAACTCTTGATTAAAGAAGAGATAATTGTAGGGTTCCCAAAACAAGGGAGAAATACCCCAACTACCAAGATAATTTGTTGGACTCCTTAACCAAGAAAACAACCTAACCCCCCCAAAAAAAAAACTCAAAAGTGTACTTGTTGGACTCTCATACCGGGGATAATAGTCCATCATACTGCTGAGTTCTCAAACCTAGATTATATCAACAAGTATATGCTGAGATCATAGCTTCCTTGATCATGTAACAAAAAATACAATTGAGATTCGGACAGTAAGATAATCACAACTCTTCTTGCTGTCTTTAGTAGTCACATACTTATTTTAAATTCAGTGATTAGATGCAAATGAAACACACCTGGACTTTGAGTTTCTCCAAATTTCCACTTCAAGATATTACTCACCAAGATGAATCCTGACATTGTTCAAAGATGACAATAATTCTCTTCTTCAACAGATTCATGCATTAAACCAAAAGTATCAGCAAGCCGATGGAGGAGCATGCGATTATAGAACACCATAGGCTTAAGCTCCAAAATATCCTCTGAACCTTTATTTTGCAACTTAGAGATCAACTGACCAATAAGGTTTATATCAACAGTAACAGGAAACTCCCAAATGTGACTATACTGTCCTGATAAAATATATCCAAATTATGTTTCAAGAAAACTGATAAATGTCTCTTCTACAGACAGAATAAGATGTTTATAAGGTAAGTTATCTTTGATAAGCCTAGCTATCTCCCCAACCATTGATATTGGATCCAAGGCATGTAAAGACTTTAAAAATCTTATGACTGTTGTTGATTTCGGTTGACTGGGTGCAATTCAGGCTACGAGGAAGAAGAGGAAGGCCATCATATTACTATTGTTCAATCAGCCCGTCTTAGGATATCAGAAGATTCTGAGATTAATAAAAGCTCACCTGTCATAGCTTCTGC
>ML810771.1:12473-28214 GCA_009831015.1 Picea engelmannii | reverse complement strand
TGTTAGAAACAGATCATCCACATACAATAGTAAGATCACCTGATCATCATTCTCAATCTTATAGTAGAGATTGGGATCTGCTTTACTCTTGATAAAGCCCATGCTCATCAGAAAATTATCAATTCTTCCATACCATGTCCTGGGTGCTTGCTTCAAGCCATACAAGGCTTTCTTTAATTTGCACACATATGTCTGAC
Source organism: Picea engelmannii (assembly GCA_009831015.1). Taxonomy (NCBI): domain Eukaryota; kingdom Viridiplantae; phylum Streptophyta; class Pinopsida; order Pinales; family Pinaceae; genus Picea; species Picea engelmannii. Next base: position 28,017 of record ML810771.1, on the reverse strand, counting down.
TGTCATGTGTCTCAAATCCTTGTAGCTGCTCCGCATACACTTCCTCTTCTATCACACCATTCAGAAAATAAGTTTTTATATCCATTTGATGTAGTTTCCATCCCATCTTTGCAGCTATAGCCATAGTAGCTCTAATGGAAGTGTATATTGCCACAGGAGCAAAGGTTTCTTTGTACTCTATTCCCTCTTTCTGAGAGAACCCACGAGATACAAACCTTGCTTTGTATTTCTCAATACTACCATCTACAACATGCTTGATTTTGTATAACCATTTAGATGTTACCACAGATTTTTCTTTTGGTCTCGGAACTATGTCCCAAACATCATTTTTCATAATTGATTGATATTCTTCAATCATGGCATCCTGCCACACTTTCTTCTCATCGGCTTCTTCATAGCTGGAAGGTTCTGCATAAATGATGTTAGACACAAGTGCAACATAGTTGGAATATAATCGAGGTCTTTTACTATCTCTGAAAGTCTTATTTGGGGCACCATACCTTTCTGCATCTTGAATGAGTTCACGAGCCTAGCCTAGTTTCCTCTTATATGTAATCACTTTTGTGGGTGAATGTACAGGTTTCTGAGGCTCCATCATATCATGATTCTTAGGTACATGCTCTTCTTCTTCTGTATCTGGTAATTTAGAAGCTGTAGGTTCCTCATCATGTACCTCATCTACATGATTTATTTTTGATTTGCAGAAAGTTGCATCTTCATCAAAGATAACATCTCTACTGATCTCAATCTTTTTGTATCCAAGGACATATACTCTATATGCCTTTGATGTTTCGCTGTATACGACAAATCTACCCTTCTTACCTGAAGGATCCAACTTTGTCCTTTTGTCTTTGGGAATATGAATATACACTGGACAACCAAATATCCTTAGGTGACTAACCTATGGAACTTTTCCAGAAAACGCTTCTACTGGAGTTTTATTTTCAAGAACTTTATGAGGACTTCTGTTCTGTACATATACAACAGTCCTTGCTTCTTTTGCCCAAAGGTACATTGATAAGTCCCGATCATGAATCATGGCTTTAACTGCTTCCATAACAGATCGATTTTTTCTTTCTGCAACACCATTTTGCTGAGGATTGTATGGAGTAGAAAGCTCCCTCTTAATCCCAACTTCTCTACAGAATTCCTTGAATTCACCAGATGTGAATTCTCCTCCATTACCAGATCTTAAAACCTTTGTTTTTCTCTCAGAAAGATTTTCAACAAGAGCTTTAAATTCCTTAAACTTACTAAAGATTTCATCTTTATTCTTTAAGAAATAAATCCAAGTTTTGTGAGAAAAGTCATCAATAAAAGAAACACAGTAAACATACCCTCTGAATGAAATGGCTGACATAGGTCCACACACATCTTAATGAATTAGATCCAGAACTCCATTTGCTTTACTATCACTGCTTGGAAAAGGATTTTTCACGCTCTTTCCTTGTGCACATCCTTTGCACACACCATCGTGGAACACTTGAATTTCTGGAAGGCTTTTCACCATCTTGCTGACAACTGGCAAGGCTTTATAGTGAATATGAGCGAAGCTTCTATGTCACAATTCACTTGGGTTTATAGTACTGTGTACTAAGGCTTGATCTGCTTTTCCTTTTAACTTGTATAACCCATCTTCATGTATACCAATTATAATAGCAGCATCAATATTCTTTCCTCTCGGCCACATAAGAACTTGGACATCGACATAAGCTACTCATAATCCTTTCTCTTCCAATCCTGAAATAGATAGGAGGTTCTTTTGCAGACCAGGCACATATAAAAAAATTTCCATTTTCAAATGTTTTCCTGAATCTAAGTTGTCAAAAGCATTCCCTATACCCTTAATAGGATAGGAAGAGTTATCACCCCGTCTCACCTGATGAGAAGAATCTTTCTTAGTCAGATTTTAAAGAGAGTCTTTAAAACCAGTCATGTGCCTGGAGGCACCACTATCCACAAGCCATGTTTCATCATCATAATTTACTAAATTAGTAAGAGCTGCCACCAAAACATACTCTTCATCTGAATCTTCTTTTCTTTCTCTCTTGAAAACAGGTTCATCATCTTCAGTAATATGAGCACGATGTCTTTTGTTTTTCCTCCTTTCTTTGACCTCTTTTATGAGAGGACAATCTCTGGAAAGATGTCCCAGCTCTTCACAACATAAACATTTTTGTTTAGAATAGTCTCTCTTACCTTTCTCAAATTTTTGAAACTTCTTCTGTGGAGGATGATTTTCCTTCTTTTCCTTTTCTTTCCTGAAATTGGCTGCAAGAGATTGATCTTCATCATCACTTAGCTTTTCTTCTCTTTCTTCCAGTCTTGCTTTTTCTTGGACATAATCTTCCCACAACTTGCTAAACTTTGTTAACTTACTTCTTGAACATATTCCTCTTATGAAAATGTCCCATGACTTCGGAAGTCCATTCAAAGTAGTCATTACTAACTCAAATTCTTCAACTGAGTCACCGATAGCTATAATTTGACAATTTGTTCATTAATATGAGAAATTCTTGTAAAGAAGGGATGAATAGATTCAAACTTCTGCATCTTTACATTTTTGAGTCGAGTCCTCAAGGCCATCTTCCTGTTTATGTTCCTTCCTTCATATAGACGAGATAGAGCATCAAACATCTCGTTGGGAGTCTTCAAGGATGATACATGAGGAATAAGATGGTCTTTTATAGAATCTGCAATTATTCTCTTTGCCCTTATCGGATTCTTCCTGTACTTACCTTTAGGTTCTTCTTCCTCAGGTTCTGCAACCTCTTCCCTAACATAATCTGATAAGTCATTTTCATCCAGAACAAGGGATATTCTGTACTTCCATGCTCTGAAGTTATCATGTCCCTCAAGTTTCTCATCAAGCTTAGTGCTTGACATCATCTTGTCCTTGTTTCTGACTTCCTTCAAAAAACTGAAATATTGTAGCCTCCTTCACAAATCTAATAACTCTCTGTAGAAATGGCTTCTTTCAGGGAAACTCTGATACCATGTTGAAAAACTGATGCACGTAGGTAAATTTAAAAAATTTACAGCATACAACCAACATACCAATACATTTGCATATATGAGGATTACTAAAAGTGAGACAATCACATAGAGAACACAAGTATACCCTGGGAAACCCCCTTGGGGTAGAAAACCCAGCCAAAACTTCTCTTTAGATTCTTCAACAAAATACAATACCAGTACAAGACTTTAGAGTAACTAGCTAGGACTCAGAGGGATGAAACAATACCTCTGTTTCAACACTTACAAACTTCACAAATAGATGAACTAGCACTTACAGTAACAACTTGACAAAATCACCAAAAGATAATTGACTTTACTTCTTGCTGTAGCATACTTATGGCAACTTTAACACAGTATTTGTAGCATCCTTATATCAGCAAGGAACAACAAAAGACTTCAGCAAGAATAGAGTGCTTGTATCAGCAGTATACTTCAACAATTAGCTTCCATATACCAATAGAAGACTCCAACAACTAGCAGCCATATACCGGTAGAATATTCCAGTAGATATCAGTCTTATCCCAACAAAATACTTCAGCAAATAGATGCGTTGCCTCAGCAGACGACTCCAACAAAACAAGGTATATAAATGTTAAGTGAATGCCCCTTTTTATAGGTTGGTTTGGTTGCCCTAAGCAACCCCCTAATAATGTATGACAGCTGTATAACAACTGTCATACCAACCCTCCTTTGGTTGCCAAGAGTCACCTTCTAATGTTCCCAAGAACCACCTCCCAAAGCTCCCAAGAGCTACCTCCTAATTCTCCCAAAGGTCACTTCCTTCGTCTCTTCTAGAGGCTGCCCTAAATTGTTGTCTTAGGATTGTATGACAGTTGTATAACAACTGTCATACCACCACCCTAAGCAGCCCCCCCTAAGCAACCCCCCTAAGCTTGTTGAATTTTAAGATGCTTGGCTTAAGCATGAGGTTTATTTCATTTAGCATGTACTTGAACCATAAAATGCAACAATACCATACACAAGTGTTGCAATAACCAAGATCAGAAGAAGAATAACCATGCACAAGAAAACAAGAAGTATCTTGGTAATACCCTTCTCTATCAAGGGAAAAACCCAACAATCCTTTGCTATATTCTCAACAGAAGATCCCCCACACCATAGACCTTAGCACACAAAAGGGTTCTTACAAAAACCTAGAAACTAGCGCCCAAGAGAGGTGCGCACTTCAGCCGTACAAGTGCTTGCTGAAATTCCGAGATGACAAGTGAGAGTGTGTAATCCTCAATGGGGATTCACCTTTATTTATACAACAACTGACACAACAAAAGGTGTGTCTATTAGCAAAATAGGATCGACCTCAATAGCTCAATAATATAATTAATCATTACACAATATTAATTATCTTACATATGGTGGGGCCGACTTGTACCCTTTACATCACAAGTTAGGGTTACAAGTAAATCTTACTCTCAGACAATATAACAAGGATCTCACACGTCCACTAGTGCTCTGCCACTACGGAAACGTCCACCTGTCCTCAGCCACAGGGACATCATACTCAACAGATCACTCAACTGAGTCTACAGGAGTACCATCTGGAGTACCATCTCAAGCTGACTCAACTAAGTCCATAGGTGTACAAGGCAGGAGACCATCTCAAGCCGACTCAACTCAGTCCAGAGGAGTACAAGGCAAGAGACCATCTCAAGTCATCTCAACTCTGTCCAGAGGAGTAGACAAGAGACCACACATCATAACAACTCAGTCCAGAGTCTGACACACACCCATCACATGGACACACTCAACACGTGGGCACACATCGTCTCAACTCAGTCCAGAGGAGAACAACACACCCATCACATGGGCCCTCTCATAGATCGACTAAACTCATTCCAGAGGAGAACGACTTGGAGAATATCACACGATGTTGCAATCATCAACAAAGCAAGCCACTCCAACTACCCTAAGCAACCCTCTTAAGCAACCTCCCTAAGCTAGCCACTACAACCACCCTAAGCAACCCTCTTAGAGATGCTATGAGGTTGACACGTGGCATATGGTTGTATTGGCATAAGGTTGATACTTGTGATGTTTTTAATGCTGGACATAAAGTTAACACTATATCAAAACTTTATTTACATGGTTAGTTACAATAGGGAAAATAGCTTCCAAAGCTATATAATTCAACAAGAGTGATATCACCAGAAATGATGCTCAGAGACAAGTATTCTCTAGGAACAATGTACCTCCCGGGACAGGACCATGCCAAATAGCAGAGACATTTTCGGTGACGATGAACGCAAGCTATGGTGATGGACCTTGTGATGGAGGAAGATACTGTATGAGACTCAGATAAAGCAGTTGTAGCAATCTCAGTACATGAGTCGAGCCATGAGATATTGAAGGAGCAGGCATGGCAACAATTCCAGTATATGTAGAGGCACTCCCAAAGAGGGAGGAGGTACTACATCTTGAGGGAGCAGAGATTAAGTTACCTCCAGAGAATGAGGAAGAACTACCTTCAATGTTAGAGGGAGCAGAGACAGAGGAGGAGTCACCTCCAGCTTCAGAGGGAGAAGTTATTGAGCCACTCTTAGTTCTATATAGAGCAGACGCAGAGGAAGCAATTGCAAAAAGAGAGTGGAGGAGCCATTTCCACAGAGAGTAGCCCTAGAGGAGGGCAGTTGCTGACAGAGTAGAGAAGCTACTTTCAGTCTCAGTGTTTAGCAATTGCAGAATCCCAGAGGGAGTAGCTACAAAGAGAGTGGAGGAGTGTTGAAGACATCATGGAAATATACCTCCCTAGCTAAGAGGGAGTGTTGATGTTTCAGCATCGGGTGGACCTTCTCCTAGATTGGGCTGTAGACAAAGGGAGATAGGATACATTTATCCTAAAGGTGCACTTGTAGTAAATGGGCCTAGGCGTAGCCCTTCCTTGATCATGACAAGGAATAATATGGACTCGAGTTGCTTGAGGTGCTTTCCACGTGTCAGTTAGCATCGGGCTGACATTCACTCACAAGGGTGTACCTGTGGTGAACGACCTTGGTGTGGTCTTTGTCCTAGTCATGGTGATTTGACAAGGAATGATAAAGACTCAAGATGCTAGATGCTATCACATGCGGACCCAGAGTGACCTTGATCTCAAAGAGAGTCCATTGGCTCGGAGGGAGAGCCGCATAAGGAGTTTTCCCTCAGTTCAGGTAGGAGAGAGACATCTCCCAAAGACTGACAGACAAGTGTGATGGGTCTAGCGTGAAGTTTGTATACTTTAGAGACAAGCTTCGACATGATGAAGAATGTCTCCCTCGTTGAGAGGGAGTGTTGATGTTTGGACAACATCGGGAAGACATTCTTCCTTATATATATAATACATGACATGATATTTATAATACAAGGTATAAATATATATAATAAAAAGTAGTTATTTATTATCCAAGGGACACATCCTTTCATGGATGGTCACCATATTTTTTCTATATATGGAACACTCATCATTGTAATAATATATAGATCATATCTCATATGAAGAAAAACAACAAGGTTATGTATGGATCTTGATGTATAGATGTTTCATTTAATGTCATATAACATGGATTTACATATTAAGTTATTTCATTTTCAAATGGTTATTAGATGTTAAATTTTATATTTGTATAAAATAAAATTGGGAGCTGCCCCTGAAATTTGAGGAAACTCTCATCCATCCCCTGAAACTCATCCATTTTTCCCAAATCAGTGTGAAACATAGCCTTTTATAAACATTCTTAGCTTCAAATAATATTTGGATAATTTTAATACTTTTGTTTTTTCCTCTCTGCAGGCTATGGTAGTGTTGCAGGACATGCTTAGGGTGCTGATAATTCGAATGACATGTCAGAAACCTGACTCTGCTGCTGTGTTATTGCGTCCAATACTGACCTGGATGCAAGAATGCATCTATGGTGGTACAATGTCAGAAATAGACACCTTCAAGGTGAATTGGTCATTGCTCTCTTTCTCATCCATTTGTAGAAGTTTTGGTATAATTGTTTTCATTTACTTTCTCATATCTTGGATAACATTGATTTCTCCAGGGAGAGCGATTGCTTGAATTTTTAGCTGGTTTACTGGAGCACCCTTCAACAAAGGTTGTGTCCTGCTCGTACACTAGTTTTTGTTCTTGTACTGTACTCTGGCCATCATCATTTCCTTACAGTTTGGAGTATTAATGAACTCTGCAGAAGCTTTTGATGAAAGAAGGATTAGTTGATATTCTTACTCGAGCACTGGACAAGATCATTGAATCTTCAAAAGCAGGTGAAAGGCCAACAATGGAAAACATACTATCTGTGAAAGATGAATCCTGCCTGCTGTTGCAATGGTGTTCTCCAATATTCAGATCGTTCTCTTTGATTTGTGATCCGGGGGTTTCAGATCACCCGATGGCAATGCTTACTAGGTAATGAAAGAATACATGTTTCTTGAGATATTCTATGATGTGCTTTTAGCCTAAAGTTTTATTTTTCCAAATATCACATTCTGCTCTATTTGGTGGTACAGACGCCTTGCAGATTGTCCAGCCTTTGAAGGCTGCTGTAGCATTATTTCTTGCCTTCTAAAGTTCTGTCATGTAAGGGCCCTTTCTTTTTTGACCTTTTTTTTTTCAATCAAGCAGTGTATTAATTTGTGATTTATTTGAACAGGCTAACTATGCTGACAACTTGACTGGTATTATTATGGTATTATTACTTTAATCAATCTTTCTCATTCTATTCTCTTTAGAGAGTATGTTGCTTGGTTCAAATGTTGTGATTTTCTCTTCATGTCTGTAAATTTTTATGACAAAATCAGCAAGCTAATATTCTGTCATACACTTAGCAACCTAGAGATAACTGTCTTGCATGAACTCTGAAATATCTAAAACCCACAATCAGAAATTTTCATAAGCAGAAATACACATTGCTAAGTAATTATGGAGCGGAAATAAACACAATGAACAGCATTCAATCACCCATGAATAACTTAAAAATTTAAGCAAATGCCAGGGAAACCCCCAATGTGGGGAAACCCAATGAGAGAGAGATTTTATTATTCAGCTTCAGGAAAGTACATAACAGCAGCAATAACACTTTTCCAGCCAAGAGAAAAACCACTTACAGCACAAAATCTGTCCCACCACAATCTGTCTTGAAATCCGTGCCACAGTCCGTACAGCTGTATGGATTTGCTGAACTTGGCACCTCGAAATTTTTGCCTGAAAACAGGCTGCTGTACCCTCTTACTGTACGGCCGACCTCTTTCAGAGAACTCAGGAAAAACTGCCTTGAAAAACTTGCAGCAAGCTGCCTCGATTTCCGTGCCCAAGTTTGCTGTTGCACAGCTTGTACGGATCCGTACAGTTCGGCCTGTCCCAGCAAAACACAGCAGCACACAAAACAGAAATGTCTTCCTTGGGATTTGCACCCTAGATCTCTTGGGAAACGTGCCCTTCTTGCTGCCCTCTTTCCTCTCTCTAGCTTACTTAGAAATCTCTCAAGCTCCTTCTCTCAATGTGTCTTGCACTCTACCCAATGCATTCTTTTATAAACTCTGAAGATGACCTTTTCCCTCCAAAGTGTCTTTTCACCTTCCCCAACCCTAAATCCAAATGCCAAGATCTAATCTTGCCTTTACAAGATCAAGGGTCATGATTCATTCCTTCCAAAATAAATCACTTAAAATATTAAAGTACATTTCACTTTATTACATAAGTGCACTTTATGAAATAAAGTCACTTTAATATTAGAAGGTACACTTCATTAAAAAGACACTTTAATAAAAGAACCACTTTACAACTTTATAAAAACCCATTACAAAGTTAAGTGCCTAGTAATGTCAACATAAGGTAATATCCACATACAAGACAAAACATGCGGAATACCTCCCGAGCTAAAAAACTAACAATGTCCACCTTTTTAGTTCTATTGCAAGTTGCAACCAAAAATACCTCTTCTTTTCTATTTTGAGCTCGGAGGATGCGCTTTGAGTGTTTTGTTTGAATGTTGATGAGACTACTATTTCCTGAACAGGCAACCATTGCCAGTCCAATGGTTTGTTCTTATTATTGAAATCAAAGTAAAATGTCTAGAAATAGTTTCAAGTTTACGTAAATTATTGATCGTAGCCTACTTATTAACTTCTGAAGCAATATGGGTGTTCTAGTCTACCAGCTTCACTTGATAAAGTTGAACATGGTATAAAAGAAATCTGTTCGTGGAAAAAGTCTATGAATTTCTTCTATATGTGTGTTTTATAGAAAGAAATATGTGGCACATGGATCATGTTTTTACAGGCCTTGTTTGATGAATGGGTACGGCTACTTACTATATGCTGCATGCACAGACACAAGTAGGGAGGTTCATGTTAGAAGAATTCCAATTACCTCATGATGCAATTGAAGATCATTGCGAAATCTCAAATCTTTCTAATCTTGCATGGTTGCACAAAACTTGCGATGTTGCTAGTAATGTAATTTGTATTTTCTGTGCTGCAGAATTTAATCTTTGTTCCATTTTATGTGTGCTCTTTATTGCAAGTTATTTTTAATATAGTTATTATATGCATAATGTACTGCTTTTATATGTGATGTAACATCAAATGTTGCATTTTATGTTGCTTTTGAATACAAAGTTACGGTTTATCTTTAGTCCTTTTGTTTGCCTATTATCCATGACTTCCCATATTCTCAGGTTGCACCAGTAGGAAAGGAATTACAGGCTTGTTGGGATGCTTTAACAACTATGGGCAGTCACAATTTGGGAAGGTCTGCTTTTGCATTCATAGCCTTGCAAATGCATTCCCCATCTATTGCATGCCGAGACACAACAAAGGAAAGTGAAAGTGTATTTGCTATTACAAGCTCAGATGAACTGGATGACCAAGCAACCTCACCATTTTTGTCTTGCTGGCAAAAGTTGGTAGCAGTGTTAGAGACTGTTGAAGGAATTCCTCATGAAGCTATTGAAATCACTAGGTGCTTTGCTTTAGGCACCCTGTATCTATGTGCAGCAGGTAAAAGGTGAGTCATATAATTGCAATTATAATAAATGTTTTAAGCAACTTTTGTTATGGATTCAAATTAAAGTTTTGGTTACTCTGTTTTCTGCACTGATTGAAGATGTTGATGTTATAGTAAGTTCAAAGGAAAGGAATAATATCTGTATCACATGATATTGCATAGAGAAGCATGACCTGGAATTATTACCTACTTGTCTCTCATGCATCATTCTTTGCATAGGTTTGCTAGCTAGTTAACAGGTTGATGGAGCTTTTGCATTGAAAATGTATGCTAGAAAGTTTCACCCTCTACATTAAAGACTTCAATAGGATTCTGTAGGCATTGTCATTTTCTATCTCCCCCTCAAACCTCGAGATATCCTATCATCACAAACTTGAAATAATTAGAAAGTTCCAGCCATAAAAGATGCATCAGCTGCATCTTGAGAGGACCTGGAAGATATAGTTCTGACTGCTCTAAATAAATCTAAGTTACCAGGATACGAATCCAGATATGGATCTGGCAGATTTTGGAAAAGCCAGGATCTGTATACGGCAGGGAAACAACAAGTACAAAAAATATAATAATATTTTTATCATTTAAAAAAAGAGAGAGTAAAGAATCAAAACGATTTAGGAATCTTAGTAGTAGAACTATAAGTTATAACCAAATAAGAGAGTTCTAATGCATATTACTATTAGCCATTCATTTACTATAACTGATAATTTGGTAAGTTATAACCATCATTGATACTTGATAATTTTGAAGACCATTTCAGCATGAGTATAAAGTAGGTTGTGTTATAACAAAATCTAGCACCCCCATGTGATGTAAAGTCCCAAGCATCAAGGGGCTAGTTTGTGTTTGTGTTGGCTCTTATCCAACTCAAGGGGGATTCCCTAAAGATAGGATTGTTAGGGCTATAGATTGGAGGCTCAAGGTGATTTTGTGAAGAGTTAGCCTAAGCAAAACAAATAGTTATAGTAGAATGGAAAATGAATGGTGTGAGAAAGGAATATGAAGGTAGAAACTCTAAGACCAAGTGCCAATCCATTTGTGGGCTAAATGGAGTCAAAGTGGTATGAATCCAAGAGGGTGAGTACATGATAATGTAAGGCAATAGGGGTTGCTACGCATGCCACAAATAAGCCTTAGCTTGCTGATTTTTATAGCAGAAAACTACCTTTAAAGACTATAGGTGCCATACTTAAGCATTTGTCATGAATGTGATGCTATTTTAACCTAACAAAATTGGGTTTATTGTATGGTAGTCTAACATAATCACGATAGAAATAAGAGGGTGAAACATCACTTTACTCTATCCAAAATGAATCATGGTTCATTATAAAGGCAATCACAACATGCTACAAGGATTTACTAATATAGAATCAATGCATATAATATAAGTGCACAATAAAGCCAGACATCAAATGAAAATATACCTTAAATTCTCCATTAAGCTTGCCCAAATGATGTACAATGTATCCCAAGGGGAGAGCTGCTTAGTCCCCAAATTCCAGTGTTCCATGGGGACACATCCCTAGGGTGGGGGGCGGCCCCCCATGTTTCTCACCCTTCGAGGCTGGGGGGCACGTGGGGAAACGTTTCCCACGTCCCCCTTTTGGGGAAACTTGGGAAAATGTTTCACCTGTGTGGGGGACACGTTCCCCAAAAGGAGGCATCTAGGTGCCCCCCCATCCCTCAAAAGGGGGACGCCTGAGCACTCCTCCCCCTTGATTTTTTGTGTAACAACCCTTTAAGGAAGAACAAAGATAGGGGATAAAGTTTGAGGAGTTTGTGACCTTGGTAATTAATGGTAAAAGGGACATTTTTTAGCATTACCATTAATTGTTTTAGGATGTTTGAGAATGGTTCTAACCTCATCGGAATTCATATGGAGAAAGTAGAATTTCATATCCCATTTAGAATTCAATAGACTTAATAGTTTTTGGGATCTGAGGACTAGTAGGATTATATCGTTTCCACTGAATTGCACAATGATGAATTGACATGGGATGAATTGTTATTGTTGGGATTTTGTCATTATTATTATTATTTTTATAATTTTAGAGGTGGGGACCCCTACACTAGGGACCCAAATGTCTCCCTGTCCCGCCCAGAATCTCCCTAAAATTTGGGGGTGCTCTCACACGTGCCCTATGTGCATCTCCTCGCTCCCGCGCTCACACGTCTTGGAAACTTGGTGGAACATTGCCAAATTCACCACCATTACAATGGAGAGAAAGCTCCTCTTTATAGAGTGAATCTCTTCTCTCATACAAATAAAATATTATTATTTTCTAACCAACTCCTTGACAAGTCCAACAAATATTTAAAAAATGTAGTTAGATCTGTCCTAAATCCATGGTTGACCATGTTGCATAATGTGGAATTTAGCCTCTCAAATGCAATTCGCTTTCATAGAAAATATAGTAGTATGCACTAGATAATGCTCATGAATGGGCCGCACCACCAAAATAGGCATCAATGATCAAACCAAGTCAAATGGCAAGTGTCCACATGGAATGCACCCTTTAAGAATGTGCATGCATGCAACCACTTCACATGCATGAATTCCAAGGTAACCAACTCCATGGATGGATGTGCAAGATGCCAAGTGGATGAAACACTCCACGAGAAAAGATGTAGTCAAAAACCCAAAATAGCTAGCAAACCATCTCCAAAAAGAAATTCCAAGGAGATAATTGTGAATTAGGGTTTTGACCATGCCAAAACTCCATGACATATTAAAATTTATATCTCCAAAAATAGCAAGAAATTTCTCCACAAGTGCGCCATCCAAGAATATTCCAAAAAGAGCAAGAAGAAACCTTCCACGTGTGCACCCTCCAAGAATAATCTCCAAAAATAGAAAGGAAACCAAGTGTGAAAATGAAGCATATAAAATAGGGTGCCCAAGCTATTAAAATTGATTTGGATAATTTAGATTAATTTAACATTTGAATAATTAAATCAACCTCAACATATATGCACAAAGGTTAATGCTCATATATAACCATAGTCCTCATCCTAATTAGTCACCAACAAATTAAACCACCATGAATATGTGTGCCAATGAGGGTACACTTTAATAAAGTGTTGTACCATGTAAACAAAAGATGTTTCCCTAGCAAGACTCCTCCATGTTAACAACAAAAACATAAGGTCCGACCTAAAGTGCACCACCAACAAGGGATTACTAAATCAAAATCACCATTGAACCTTAGGAAAAGGTTAGATCACCATCAAATAACTCAATCTTAGGAAATAACATATCAATAAGAGTACTAACACCATGAAACACCTTCCCCCTTAGGTGATGTCTAGCAAATGTGACATTATAATGTTAAATCACCGAGGAAAATCCCACGAAGGCAACATGAATCATCCCATGATAGCATCATCATAAGAGAAAGGCACACAATAAAAAGGCTAACCCATCCAACCATCAAGTGTGTCCCCTATCACATATCCAAGATATAAGAACCATGTAGAACACCCCTCCTAGTGACCCCAAATAATATCACATCATCATGCAAAAGTCACTAGGAAACTTCAACAATCATGAAACACATATCTCTTAATTATCATCATCTAACCTCTTGGGGGGGTAGAACCCTCGTCCATATTCAAGATATGCACATATACCAAGCACAATGTGAAAAATTCACTAAGGGGTGTTCAACAAGGCAAGCACATGTGAAAAGATCACCAAGCAACAAGCACAATCACCATCCAACCAAGGAGAAGTGAGACTCCCCTAACCAAAGATCTTGAGCAAAAGATACGATTCCATGCAGAGAAGGGTCTCCTGGAAGATGAAGCCCCCCTAGTCGATACAATGCTCCAAGAGTACTAGGAACAAATTTACATCAATCTGATGAAAATCACAAGCTGAGACCTTATACAATATAAGTTGTAACATGTTGTAATAGTGTGTTTTTGAGCCATGTCTACATGTCCATATCAACAATGAATATAGTGGTTTTCTTGAAGTCTATGGTACGAGTAAATAACAGGGTGGGTGAAGTGAGCAATAATGTAGCACGTAAGGATAGATCAAACCTTTACAATAGACCATGACCATAATGATAGATCAAACTTGAGAGAACACTGTGAGATTTCACCTTGATAGATTAGACCTAGAGAATTGTAACGTCCCCCAACTTAACTGAGTAACTCTACAACGCAAAATATACACATAGAAACAATATTTTTTTTCTGCTAATCATTTCCTGTAGCTTACCAACTACAATTTTTACACATTTTTAACTAGATTCTGATACCCAAAAATTAAATGCATCTCCAACCTTCTAAATGATCATGAATGTAGCTAATAAACTCATTCACAACAACAAACAAACCATTCACATACACAGATTTAAGCACAACAATTAAACTCATGCAATAACTCAGAAATAGATAAACACTTATCTTTTAAAAACACTTGTGCAACCAATTGCTTGGGAAGGATGTTCCACCTAACCATTGATATGCTGTTCCAGATCTCAATAGCAAGTCACCCCCGAGTTGGGGCTAGGAATCCACAAAAGAAGGGTGCCTCTGACAGTTCACTCAACTCAATATCGCACAACCCACTGGTATTCCCCTATAAGTATCCCAAATTTTCTCCAGATCTCTTCCTCTTGACTTGCCCAACCCAAGGAATGAACCCCTTCAGTGCTCTCAGTCCACCAGGCCTCCCATTTGTTTATCAGGGTCTCTTTGGCTCAAGTACTAGGAATCTCTTTGTTGGGAACTCAAGGGATCTCACTACGAGGAAAACTACCAGCAACGAACAACAAACTCTTGCTGTTACAATGCAACTCACTCATAAGTTTACTCTTCAAGCCTGACAACCTGGCTCTTCAATTTCTAGCTCCAAAACGCTGCAACATGCTCTTGAATTCGCGCAGCCTTCATGCTCTAGCTCTGATGCCCTTTTTCCTAGCTGTTCATGCCAAAAAAATTCCATGTGTAAATCTCCTAATCCTTCCATACGAATTTCCTCTATTTTCTAAAGACAATTGACTGCTCACTTTGCCCAATGCTAATTATGCTTCAGCCCCATGCTTACAATAACTATGGGATGCAACTCTCACACCTACCCTCTTACATGGGTTTAATGATTGGGCTCTCATACACTCAAACAAAAAATTAGAAGTTATCCCCATTGATAATAAAATTTAGAAAACTGGGTTTGGATTAATACACATAATTGGTTTCCCCTTTGGACCCCTCTTAGACACTCTCTTCTCTTGTGGAAAACTCAACCCCCATTTTTGTCCATATTCCCAACAACTGGCATCACATTACTTTTATTAAAATCAGAAAATGCATTTCGCATATTACATCGCTTGTTCATAGCCACATTCATATCTACATTATGCATTAATTAAACTGGGGATTATAGTGGGGATGTTACATTCCCCCTCCCCTACAATTGTACATCGTCCTCAATGCAGAACACCATGTCGATATTGTTAATTTCTTATAACTCAACAACCATAAATTAAATGCCAATAATTTGTTAACCCAGAAATTACA
>ML810770.1:83904-106483 GCA_009831015.1 Picea engelmannii | reverse complement strand
GATGAGCTTCAATACAAAGGCCGCTTGTATTTAAGTAAACAATCCAAGCTCAAATCCACGGTACTTTCTGAGCTTCATGCTACACCCACAGCGGGGCACTCAGGGTTCACCAAAACATATGACCGAGTCAAACGTTCTTTTTTTTAGGATGGTATGAAACAGGACATCCGTAAGTTTGTCGCTGAATGTGAGGTGTGTCAATGCAACAAGGGAGAAACAGTCAAATCTCCAGGCACCCTCCAACTGCTTCCAATTCCCCCTGCTATTTGGAAGGATATCTCTATGGACTTTATTACAGGCTTACCCAAATCGCGGAATAAATCAGTCATAATGGTAGTGGTGGATCTCCTTTCCAATTATGCTCATTTTTGCACTCTTCACCACCCATTTACTGCATCCATGGTGGCTCAAATATTCATGGACCAGGTCTTCAAGCTTCATGGTATGCCACACTCTATTGTTTCTGATTGAGACCCAACTTTCACAAGCAATTTTTGGCAAGAACTGTTTAAGCTACAAGGCACACAATTACATCTCAACTCAACTTATCATCCCTAGACAGATGGTCAAACGGAAGTTGTCAATAAGTGTTTGGAAACATATCTGAGGTGCTTTGCCTTTGAAAAACAACACCAGTGGGCTCAATGGTTACCCCTCGCCGAATGGTGGTACAACACTACATACCATACAACCACTCTCATGACTCCTTTCGAAGCAGTATATGGACAGAAGCCACCTTCATTTCTCTCATACTTATCGGGTACCTCGAAGGTCCAGGCGGTTGACCAAACACTTACAGTCCGAGAGGATATCCTTCGTACCCTTAAAGAGAACTTGGTCATGGCACAGAATAGAATGAAGCAACAAGCAGATCAAGGTCACTCTGAACGTCAATTTGCAGAAGGGGATCAGGTGTTTCTAAGACTACAACCATATAAGCAAACTTCCCTCAAGGCCGAGCATTGTTAGAAGCTAGCACCTAAATTTTATGGCCCTTACACAATTCTCAAGCGTGTGGGACAAGTCGCATATTAGTTAGCTTTGCCCAGTCAGTCAAAGCTACATCCTGTTTTTCATGTTTCATGCTTGAAGAAGGTGATTGGAACTAGGTGCCAAATTCAAACCAACCTTCCAGAGTTAGCTGAGGAAGGATCCATTTGGCTATAGCCAGAAGCAGTTTTGGACCAGCGTGAGCGTCGCCTGCGTCAGAGAACCATCAAGGAAGTGCTAGTACAGTGGAAAGATATGACTCCAGCAAATGCCACTTGGGAACCAGCTACCATTCTGCAGTAGTTTCCCCATCTCAAGCCTTGAGGACAAGGCTGTTTTTAAGGGGGCGGACATGTTAAGGTCCTAACCCGCACATAGGTAGATCAATGTATTTGGATGTAATAAAGGTCAATATTAATAAGGCCTTCCAATAAAATAGAATAAGGTGGATGTAAGAAGACCTAATAGAAGCTTCCACTTCTAGAAGGATCTTCCTCTAGATGCTTCTCTTAATAGACATATTTAGTATAAATAAGGGTCGAGGGTATGAAAACCCTAGCTTGGAGATTATTGTAACAGAGCGCTGCTCGATTGGAGGTTTCCCCTTCGAAGAGGCCTGTGAACATTGCTTTCTGAATCAAAGTGCTATTTCTATTGTTGTTCTTATATCATTTCTGTGTTATTGTGAAGATTATGCTGGATATTTTACTATTATTCTTCCATTTCTAGCATTTTATTTTTGTTCTGCATATTTAATATATCTGGTATCTTGCAGGAAAAGAATAAAGTGGAATTGGAACCTCCAGGAAGAGAAGTCGGCTCATAGGAAAACGATAAAAGGGAAATATAATTTCCCAGAGAAGAAGTCGGCCCAACTAAAGTGACCTGAAGGCTATAAATAATAATATTTCTTTCTCATTTGGAAACACTCACTCACTCATATCTCACTCAAGAAGAAGGTGTCAGTTTGAGGAAAGGAGAAGACACAACACTACAACATATGAGGTTCTTAGTTATTCTTGGTGGTGGTTTCTCTTATGCACTCTCTTAGAGAAGATGTGCATTATCTTGTGTGGTGTTGTTGTTGTAGCTATTTGGTGAGATAGCTCTCTTTAGTGCGTTATCCTTGGGTTAAGGTTTCTTCATTATATGTTTCTCTTGAGATCTTGTTCATGGATGGATTATATTATTGACAAAATCTATCTAAGAAACATTGGTTGGGTTTTTCCCTAGGTTTGGAATTTTCCCAGCATAACTCTTTGTGTCTTCTTGTGCTTGATTATGCTTCTCATATTTCCAGTATATGGTATATGATTGTTAATGCAAAAGAAGATATAAGTACACCAGTAATCCGAATGCTATGAAAATTATAAAAATCTAACAGTAGATTTATTTTCCAACCTGTGTTGGAAGTCCTGGAGGGGAGTGGAAAGGAATGAGGGACTATGAGCAGTTAAGGGAGATCCCATCCCTTGGGTTGTGCATGTTGAGGGGAAGAGAGTTGGTGGACTATAATTAAATATGTGTTGAGCATTCAACACACCCTCAAAATCTCAAAAACTTTGAGATACCATTTTTCTTTCATCTTCATCTTGGATTTTGAAGTAGATTGATTACAATTTTTTTGTTGAATAATTTTTCTCACCCGATTGTGTTCCAAGCCTAAACTGAATGACCATTTGAAATAGGGAACCCATCTAGTTTCATTTTGAACAAAATGGGTTTTTGGACTTAGATATTTTGAAGAAAAGGAAAAAAAACATTTAAACCGATGACTTTCCTGACCCCCGACAGACAATTTTATTGATCGTCGATAGTGTATTGGGCGTCAACCATCTTTGTGCACAAAATTTGCAATAGTGGAACAATCTCACCACTCTTTGATGTTCATCAATCGTCGATGTTAATCATTTCCTGTTGTGAAACATTTGATATAATTCTTATGCTTGTTAACACCAATGAAATGAACTAAGCATATTAGCCGTGGCCATTTTATGCAAGCATCAGATCGATCCCGAACTTGGTAGACTAGGACAAGGTCCACCCAGTCTCGAATACATGAGTCCCCACTTTATCTTGCGGAATCCAACCTCATATTTCCATGTAATCCACCATGTGGACTTCCGTACTTCCACATCATCTGACATGTCACCAAAGTGACCCTGTTTTTCCACGTCAACTTCTCCACATCAAGATTGACACATCAATCCATACAATCCTTTGAGTTCATCAGTGTATGAAGGATCCAATAAAAAATTTGGAAATGAAAACATCGATGAAAACTCGCCAATGCCGATGAAGTTCATCGGTCATTGGAGAAACATGTTTTAGTTTGAAAAAGAGGAAGAGACGAGTCTCCCTTCTGGTGGCCAATGCTCCATCGACATCAGCTCTTCACATTTCAAAAATAGGACTCCCCATGCACAAAGGATCATGTCGATGGAAAAATCCCTTTGAAATTGTTTTTTAATCTGGACTACCCATCTTATACCATCGGTTGATTGTGGTTGTCGAAAGCTTAAACGTGAAATTAGTAGGTCACATAGGTTTTAAGTGAATTGTGCCCTCACCTGATTTTATCACTCGATGGTCGATGAAGGAAACATGGTGATGTCATGTGCTACCACATCAACATCCATGTGTCATTCCATGCCATCCATAGTTCCATGTTAGAGTCTACATTTCATGCCACATCAACATCCATGTGTCATGCCACATCAAAAGTTACCACATTATCCAAGAAATGACTAATGGTTTGATGGCCGGGTCAACCGAATTGGAGAAGTGTTTTCATCAATAAAAAATAATGTTCGATGGTCAGGTCAGCCAAATTGAGAGAGTGTTTCATTCGCCAATGAAAATCACCGATGGTCAGGTCGGTCAGTTCAGAGATGTGTTGCAATCAGTTGCCAAAGAAAAAGGGTCAATGGCCAATGGTCAGGTCAACAATTTAGATAGATCAACGAATGAGATCTCACCCGATTTTGATATCAAAGGATCATATTTAAAGGTTATTATAATAGTAAAATAGTTAGTTTTTGTATGAATTCTTTGGGTTTTTTAAGGCCATGAACTTGTGAGGTGATTTTGATGCCCTAAACGACGTTTTAGGCAATCAAAACCCACGAGAACAGAGTGTACCAACCCATGAGAATAGAGTGTACCAAGGTAAAATTTGTCTCTAAAATTAAATTAAATAACTTGGAGAGAGATATCAACGAGCTACTCCGAACGTAAAACAAAGCTCGTGTGATAAAGTTACAGTTGAAACATCTAAGGTAAAATTTTGGCACCAGTTTACTTCCAGAGGGCATAACTCCTTGCTCGAAAGTATGTTTGAGGCTCAAGAGGAGTCTATGGAAATATTATGAACCATAGAAGACATACATGGAGCTATATTTTGGAGTTGGGTATGTAAAAATGAGCATGAAGAGAAAGAAGACATATGTAGCATACAAGGATAGATTAAAAAAAATAGTCTAAACTTTTGCAGGCCATAAATTTTAGCTCAAAGCTCAGGTTTGGGAAAAGGAATAGTCTATAGAAAGGTATTGAGGAGGAGAAGACATTTGTACACCCAATTTTTTTAAGTGCATGCTAATATTTTCTCAAAAACTAATAAAGTTATTTTGCAGTAGTGAGTGGAAAATTACAACTTGTGAATGTTGTAACTTTTCACTCAGAATGAGGTATGAATACAGTCATTGGAGAGTTGTTTCAGAGAAGAATGTGTTTAAGGGAATGATAATTTAACTTGGTGCATTTTATTTTTCATAAATTGACGTGAAGAATAACTTTCAATATAATTAATAAATATTTTGCAATATGTTAAATTCTAACAACAATTATTACATGCACAATATTGCATAACTAAAGATACGAGAAAGCATATTTTAGATCCTATATGAGAACTAGAGATATTGAGGATGCTCAAGGGTCCTATAGCCATGAAGAAGAAATCAAAGGTCTACATGTCACAATGGGTAATGCTGAAAGATATTCTAATGGAAGAAGAGATTGGCATGATCCTATAACTATGAGAATCCTGCAAAGAGAAGTGCAGAGCTATAGGGCCAATAATGAAAAGACAATGAAAGCTCATAGGAGATACAAATTTGGATAAATCTGTCGAGTTCTTCAAATCCATGCAGTTCCTAACCAGTGAGGCTAGTAACCCCTAGTCTATGACTTACAAAGAGGCATCCTAATGACCAATCATAGTTTTACCAACTAGTGAATTATCATAGGATTGAAAGGACACCTAAGATAGATAGTGACAACTTCCCTAGATTTCATATCCTTAGCCACATCTTGCTATAATTTCTAATCCATGCCTTGAGTTTCCTTACTTAGTGGATTTCATCATTGTCGTTTAAGACATTTGGAAGACCATTTTCCGCCATTGCATATTTATTGTTCTCCATTAGCATGTTTTAGGAGTGTTATTGTTTCTTTACCAAGAAAAATTATCACCAAAACTATATTGTATCACCATTTTAAACACACTTGAAAACCACTTATTGCACCACCTACACACTTGTTCCCTTTAGATACATCACTTTGGAAACCCATTTTTATAAACATACTTCTTTGATTAAGAACTTCCATAATCATGGCAGGAACCAAAATCCTGCCATTAATGGTCATTTTGAACCTTTTGGACTTATTTCATCTCATTAATGATCCTATTGACCATGATGCTACATGGTCAACCATGCCTACTAAGTTTCCCTTGGATATTCCAAAGTTTGATATTCAAGTTATTGAGCACCCATCAAACCACATGATGACCTTTCATCTATGGTGTTCCTCTAATAAAATTATGGAATATTTTGTTCAACTTAGGTTTTTTCGACGAATCCAAATGGTACATTGAACTTCCTATAGGTTCCCATGACACCTTTGCATCCATCGCCACAATATTCTGGACCATTGTTTCAATTATTAGCTCTTCATGACACTAAATTAAAGATCCTTAGCACACATTTCCAAACCATTGCAACCCACATCATAAACCATATCCATGAATAACTATGATGGTGTAGCCTTTATAATATCAAACTTAAAGTCCCCCTCCCTATGGATTGGTTTTTGAAATCATTCCTTCCTATAATTATTAAAAACATGGAAACCACCATGTCGTAAACTGAAGGAGAGGCGATCTTAAAATCCAAACATTTTAACCTTATTTATGCACAATTTTTTGGTACTTCTAGGTCCACCATCCATGACATTAATGAACACCCTTCACATGAACTACCTTCAATACCAAGGGCATATCATGAAACTCATAGTATTATAGGGTCAATTGCTTCAAACATAGTAATTTAGCAACATGCCCATGTCCCATGGGCCTAACCTCTGTGATTACCATCATGATCAACATAACAACCTTATGGTAGGGATAATAAACCTTATAGAAGGCACGATCCATCATGTGATAGATATAAAGATTCTAGTTTCCCTACCACTTCCTATGGACCTAAAACCTCTTATAGAGGGCCTCCCCATCAAAACCATATTTTCCTTTTACAAATATCCATAAAGACAAGCCCCCCCACCTTCCTCTTTTCCATCCTCCCATATCAACTTAGCCAATCCTTCCTCCCACCCTAGTTAGATATTTCACAATAGAATCCACTATGAAAAACCAACTAGAATCCACCAAGCATAGGTAAGGTGATTAAGGACCACAATAAACACCAAAGGAAAGTGGAAACTTGTGGTATAACCATAATAATGTTGGTGGCAACCCCAAACATGATTAAAACAAACTCCCTTTGGAAAAAAAATGATAGGGTTATACCAATCAAATATGGACCAACCATCCCTACACCATTTGTGAGACATATAGCCATTACACCCTTCATTGTCTTGAAATTCCTGAGATTAAATACAGTTTGTGAGGCTTATACGCTAACCAAAAAAATAGTTTCCAACTTAAGATAATTTATCCCCCACAGTGGACCCTAACCCTCCACCATTTGTGATCTTGTGAAACACTTACACGCAATAAAATTTAATGGTTCATGATTAAGAATCCATACATTTTCTTCCTCTTCTAGTTCATCATAGGCTAGAGACCCTTCTTCCCAACACATATACATGAAATGCACTATTGGAGGCACTCATCTCCTTCTACTCTTTGTTGAGATGGACCTTGGCATATTCAAGGACTCATCATTACATTGGGCTTACCATAGAGGTCATTTCCAAGTAATTAACTATATAGGATCATCTTCAATATATATCATCACCTCTTATATTGGGGCACCATCCCTCCCACTTGAGACACCTTCCCTAGACTCCAAAATAATTCTTAGTCTTATTGAGGAACTCTTGATTCCCTCTGCATTTTCATCACCATAATCATATAACAAAGTGCCATCCACTAGTGGGATATATCTTTCATAGATCATCCATCCCTAGAATATTATACACACTACAAATAAAACATCACTTAGGAGAGATTTTAGCAAAGCCTTTTAGTGTTACAATATTTGGAAAATTATTAAAAAAAACTCCATTAGATTTTGGGCTAAGTTTCCACAAGAGAGGGAAGGGGTCCAAGGGGGGATAGTTTACCCATGTCTATTAAACCCAAACCCATTTATTTCTAAATTATCCTTACCATGAACATTCCATTATTAGTTGAGTGTTCTAGAGACCAATCATTGAATTCATATAAGAGGGTGGGTGTGAGAAATCACATCCCATAATTATTGAGAGAATGGGAGTTGATTACCATCAACTTGGGGAAGATGGAAAGTCAATAAATCCAAGAAAGAGGGGAAATTAATATGGGTAGGAAAACTAGAATGATAGATTCATGTTTTTGCATGGAGAATTTTTTTACATGGAGTTTTATGGCCAACAAAGGAGTTTTGAGTGATGAATCTTGAAGGCAGTTGTTGTGGGAACCTTTGGAAACTATTTGGAGATAAAATTTCATGGAGAAAGAGGCTGTGGGACTATGAGTAATAATTTGTTTGAAATTCATCAAGGGAATCCAATGTTTTGTTGCTAGGTGAATTCATGTTGAAGCTATAGAATTCTTGAGGTCCCATCAAGTAGATTTTGATGTTATGGTAGCTGCAGGAGGTATTTTCCTCCTCGACAACCTTTCTTAGAAGAGAGTACGATTACAAAAGTCAAAGAAGATCATTGAATAGTGGAAGAACACCTCGGAAGAGAAGTCTACCCATAGGAAAATAATAAAGTGGAATTAGAACCTCCAAGAAGAGAAGTCGGCTCACAGGAAAAAGATAAAAGGGAAATATAATTCCCAGAGAAGAAGTTGGCCCCAGCTAAAGTGACTTGAAGGATATAAATAAGAAGATGTCTTGTTAATTTGGACACACTCACTCACTCATCTCTCACTCAATAAGAAGGTGCTAGTCTGAGGCAAGGAGAAGAAACAACATTGCAACATCTGAGGTTCTTGGTTATTCTTGGTGGTGGTTTCTCTTGTGTGTTCTCTTAGAGGTGAGGTGCGCTATCTTATATGGTGTTGTTTTTGGATCTATTTGGTGAGATATATCTCTTTAGTGTGATATAATTTTTTTAGGTTTTACTCATTATATGTTTCTCTTGAGAGATTTTTCATGGTCATATTATATTATTGATGTAATCTATCTAAGAAAGCTTGGATGAGTTTTTCCACGAGTTTGGGGTTTTCCTAGGATAACTCTTTGTGTCTTCTTGTGCTTGTTTATGTTCCTCATATTTTCAGTATATGGTATATGATTGTTAATTTAAAATAATATACAAGTACATTGGTAATCCTAATGCTCTGAAAATTATAAAATTCTAACATGGTATCAGAGCTGGTTACCTTCAAGACAGTCTAACAATTGGAAGGAAATATCTTGAGATTTGCAGTTACACAACCCTTTTTTCAAGATCATTGATCACTTTTTCCAACTCATTGGGACTAATTCCACTTCATAGCAACTCCCCTAACCCTAGTGCACTTACTGCAACACCCAGATCACAATTTGGTGTAGTTTGAAAATTTGCAAATTTTTAGATCTAGGTTTCTACCAATGAAAATGGTTACTGGTATAAGAGTTGAGAATAGGTTGGATGCGTTGAAATATTGTAACTTTAAAKAATATTATAATTATACTTGAATTATTATATTTTAGATCAAATCCCCTTTTGTGTATTGATCATGTCAGGTCTTGTATAAAACCAAATCCCCTTTTGTGGATTGGTCAAACCATATTTATATGGTGGTAATTGTAAATTCAGCCCCTAGGGTTTATAAAGTGGTTTTAACCACTCTTGAAAGAATTATACCCTACTAAGTGAAGATACATAAACCTAACACCTCCTGACTAGTATTTATAAGTGAGGATGGTGCCTCATTTGTTCACTCACTCATTCACACTTCTAGTGCACATCTTTTGAAGATAGGTGTAGTTGCGAGAAGAAGAAGAGAGAGGCGCATGCTCAGTCCTAGGTTATTCTTGGTAGTTTGGTCTTAGTCTTGGAATTGTATTGGAAATCTATTGTTGATGAATTTTTTGTTGGGTTTTCTCCCCCATGAGGGTTTTTGAGGATAAAATGTTGTGTACCTTGTGATCGTGTTTCTTTCAATGATCCTCCTTATGTTGTTGTTTTGGAAATGAATTGAATTCTCTAGTAAATTGTGAAGAACCTAATAAAATATCTAAATTTAACATGGTATGAGAGCTTGACTGAATATAGCACATTTCACTATGTATCTAAAAAATGTCAATGTTTCCATACAAGGAAATTAGGGAATTTTATTGGAGAGGAATTTATGACAAAAAACTATCTAGGGAAGTGCACCCTACCCTAGTGCATCCTTTGGAAGCTTGAGCACATCTTTTCAGTGGCCAGAATCTCCAAAAATTCAAACCCTAGTTTTGTTTGGTACCAAAAAACAAGGAAACCAGAACTAGTACCAGAAGTACCAGTCCACATTTGCACAGGTCAAGTTTCAATGGGTAAAACTTGGAATTTTCTGAAACAGTCAGCTCCAACGAACTCGCATCAGCCCAGTGCATCTAGTCCTTGGATCAAAATTAAAAAATTTGAAGTTTGAGAAATTAGGGTTTCCTCATAAAGCCCTAAGTTGCAGTTGCAGTACGAGTTTCAGTTGTAGTATTAGTTGCAGTTGCATTGCCATTTCCTTCATGCCATTCGCAGTACCATTTGTAGTGCCAACACCAGTTGCAGTGAATTTTTTTGTGAACTGTTGGCACTGAATTTTAAGTTACAATTTGAAGCACCTTTGAAGTTTTAAAGGTTTTTTGTCTAATGTTGCTGCCAGATGGTGCCACTACCTGTCAATACTATCAGAGGTATGTACTTACATATGTTCAAAATGTATCATTATTATAAAGGGTATTTGTAGAAGAAATGATCTTTTTTCTAAACAACAATCGTAGATCCAGAGGGATCTCAGATACAACACATTCAGAGGAATAATTCACCCCAGGTTTGATTATATTGATATGCATATATTTGTTATGAAATTATTTTTAACATATAGATTGCATGTTGAATTTATGACCATACTACTAACCTTTTGTCAAAATTAAAGTCAAGGTGTTAGATTGAAATTAGAGTTTATTCTTTGACTTGGATTTCTGTCAAGAAAGAATATTATCTCAGTACAAAGGACAAGTTAAAGAGAATACTTGTCATCTTGAGAAAAGGAGACTAGGAAGAAAAGCAACAACACTCATTCTTGAGGACAAGACTACAGGTTCCAAGTTTGATTGATTAAGTTGATAAGATTCAAATTTTCACATATCAAGGTTGATAACTACCTCATTACAAGTAAACACTATAGTTGAGATAGAAATATTTAAATTTTTTTATACTTGGTAGAATGTGAGCATATTGAGATAAATGCTTATTGTAATCATTTACCAGATATACCTAATATCTCCTCTAGGAGAAAAATTCTTGTTTTGTTTCTAGGAGGAATGATTGATAAAAACACTAGAAGAGTGTTGCTCTCATTTCTTATTATTTTACTTCTTAATTTTGACCCTTGTTTTAGGCAGGTCACAAGTGATAGCTCTGAAGGAGCTATTGTGACGATTTTTCTTTGCTATTATTTTATTATTATTATAAAGAGTATTATTCTTATTTGTTGTTTCTCCCTTGTTGTTCCTGTTCCGGGAAGGACACATGTGATAACCCCGAGGAAACTATAATGATGGTTGAAGGAGAAAACATTCTAGATGAGACATGGAGCAGACTATCCAAGTTGTATACATGATCATATACATTCATGTACCAAAGAAGATGAAGAATAAACTACTTTTGAGATATAGGTATCTCATATGCAGATTGACTGTACAGAGCATAAGGCTCCAAAGAGGACCAAACATTATAATAGAACTCACAATAGGCTTGGTCAATGGATAATGAAGCCACATTGACATGAAGAAGAATTCGTTTGAAGTCTCACTTGGCCTTTCATATTAAGAATTGGTATTCAACACCAAGTATATCCTGCAGAGACTATGAAGTTTTTGTAGACTCGGAATAAATAAAGAATCAGAGTAAGCTGATCTCATAAAGGAGTAGATGGAAAAAAGATACATCTTCCAAGACTGGAAGACAAATTCCATGAGTTGAGAAGACTATATCGTACCTTCAGAGACCTCTAGGAGACATGAAATCACCAGAGAAGATTCCCCTTTTTCAGTAATAGAGGAGAAATCCATTCATAAGGACTGTAGTTTGTCTTAAGACTAGAAAGGAAGTCAGTGGTGACTTCCAAGATTGATATAATAGATCAAGTATGTTGCAAATAATAGTATAAATATGTACAAAGCCTGATTTGTGTCTAGAGGATTCTCCCAGCAAGAGGGAGAAAACTATGACAAGAAACTTACTCCAGTAATCAAAGAAATAGTTCCAATATTCATGAAGACAACTAGAACAACCATGATTTCGATACAGTATGAGATTCAGGGGGAGCAGTCCCTATATTTGAGATTGAGTTACCTCCATGAAAGAGGAAAATCTACTTTCAGTATCAGTTATTGAGCCACCCTTAGATGAAGTTGCTTCCATGATAGAATAGAGGAGCTACTCTTAGAGTTCAATATCTATAGTGAGAATAGATCAAGTCATTCTCAGCTTCAGAAATAGTAGCTACAAGTGCAAAATCCTAGTTCCAGAAGGAACAGTTGTAGTGAGAGTAGAAGACATACTCTCAGGTAGTGAGACATATAGTGCTTTGTGTTGGCGATTAAAATCACAACGAGGAATTTCGCCCACAAAGTATTTCTAAAGCCCTATTATTTAAACTATGATAATAATATAATGCTAGTAGATGGGACCTTGTAGACCGGAGGCTCAAAGATAGTCATATCACACTTTTTTTTTTCTGTTTCGATGCTACTTACAGGGTCTTATATGGTTGACGATGCAGTCTTGGTTTAATTTTTACATAGTGATAGGTGGATGATGTATTCTATGGGATGTTCTAAAATTCAAAGCATTAGTTTTATGTTATGATTGACATATATTTACAGTTGCTATGTTTAATCATGTCACCATGATTTATTACCTGGCTACACATACACAAGAAATATGTTAGTAATGACATAACCAAAAAAAAAAAAAAAAACTTATGGGAACAATCCTAAAAAGAAAGGGTATATGTTTAAGATATGTTAAAATTTATGTGCAAATGGAAATGTAAAACATGTTAGTGTTATTCCTAACTATTATATGGTTGGTTAGTGGCTATGCGATTTTCATTTGAGTTATTTTTGGGCACATATAATATTGCAAGGCATATGGTATGGCATGAAAACTTGGAAAAGGTTAACATGAATTTTTTGGGTGGAGCATTGGGAAAGGTGATCTAGGTGGATATTGGTGGCCACCCATCTTTTCCAACGGGCTCAATATAGTTTTTTTGGCAATTTTGGTAATTTACTATTTTTAACAGTTTTTAACTTCGAGGCCATTTTGAGGGCGTAAATGAGGTTTTTTTGGGATCGAGCTTCTCAATGATATCCAAAGGATATGATTGAGACCCCTAAATTAATATCCTCGATGATACCTTTCCAACGAGCTATTGTGTGCCCCAAATGAAGATTGTATTCCAAAGTTACGCCCCCGGGAAGTTGATACACCAAACTACCCAAAACGAGGTCCACACAATTGTTGGCTTTTCATCTTTCGGGGTTAGGGTTTTGGATTTTATTCATGATAAAAAGGCCTTTGGAGCCTTATTGTAAAATCATCTTCTCATAGATGCGATTATCCGTCACATATCTTCTCAGAGATAAGCTACCACCATTCTAGCCAGTCTTTCACTCTGTATTTTTACAATCTTTGTACATATTTGCTCATTAATAGAAAATTGGGTATTACTATATCTCTGTGTTTATGGTTTCATCTCTGATACATTTTTTTTATATTATTGGATATCCGATATATATATGTACATTTATTTATTATATCTTCGCTCTCATTTCATGACGAAAATAATCTGGATCACAAGGAATAATCGTCACAAATTTCAATGGTTTGGAAATTGATTGCATGGTTAATGCATTGGTGATTGTTGGTTGTCATGTAATTCAGAATTGAATAGGATAGGAGATGGAAGAGACATACAGTAAATGCACATCACTCCATACTACCCCCATCAAGCCATCACTCTAGTATGTTTCTTTGTTGCATTTTGGTCTATTGGTGGTTAAGCTCTGCATGTCGGGCTTGGGAAAACAATGCTCGACCAACTCTCCCTTTTAAGCTCTCAGTTGCATGTATGGTTCTTTTTCACCCCATCCATGAATTACGCTCTATGTATGAACAAACAATGGCTCAGTAATTCTTGGGTTTTTGTTTTCCTAAGAATTGCAGCTGTGTAAATGCATGGTTTTTCTCTCTGGAATGATTGTGTAATTGTTCGGATTGCAAGTAAAAGAATTGGGTTTTGGTTGAGTTGTGCATTCATTGGTTTCTCTGTCAGTTAAATTCATGGTGGGTCTCTGTGGATTTTTAAATGAATATGGGTATTATTTTTGTGTCGAATGGTGGAGGGTTTCATTCTGTGTATTATTGCTTGTTACTTCCTCAAAGTTATGAGTGTATCCCTATCCAGTCGTGTTCAGACCACCATTTGGTTGTTGTGTAATTATTATACCAAAGTCATGGTCACGGGCTCAATGTATTGGCACCAAAGTATTTCAAGAATTGGTCTTAGGGTGGCCATAACGTTGATATATATTCTTTATGGTTGTTGGGTGATATAAGTTAGGCCTCGGGTTATGCATCCTCACTGACATTGTTGTCAAATGATTTAGATCTTAAGAAATATACATAGATTATACCTCTGTGTGTTCTGGGTAACTATCACTGTCCATTGGACGTTCACTTCCCCTTTGCAAATGTGAGCACACTATGTGCAT
The DNA here is from genome assembly GCA_009831015.1 of Picea engelmannii. Classification (NCBI taxonomy): domain Eukaryota; kingdom Viridiplantae; phylum Streptophyta; class Pinopsida; order Pinales; family Pinaceae; genus Picea; species Picea engelmannii. The sequence goes on along the minus strand of ML810770.1, from coordinate 92,072 downwards.
CAGTTTTTCTACCCTACCTGTTGTTGTTTCCTCTATGGCTAACTGTTGTGCCATTGTCCAGACTAGGAGTTATAAGGAACCCTATGGTTTTCTACTATGCTTGTATCGAAGGGTATTTGCCTATGGTTGATACGCCTATGAGGACCTCCATTTCTCTATACTATTGATGAATGAGCTCACTCTTGATTACCTCTTTGTATTTTTTGTGACAGAGCCCAATTTTAAAAATCCCCAAATGGTCTTGCTCCTGTTGGGCATGTTTTTGGTTGTCAAAGATTAGTTATCAAGTGGAGTGGTTATGGAATGTTTTGTCGAGTCCCTATCTCATCTTCCTATGATGAAATTGGTTGAAAATTTGTGATTGGGAATGAGTAATAATATGCAGTTAAGGGATGCCTCTTTTTCATTATATTTTTTATCGTTTTGTTCTTACAACATTGTGTTAATTGCAAATTGGAGACCACTGTGTGTTTCACTAGGCCCGATCAGGGTTATAGATAGTTATGGAAATGGTGACTGTGTTTATTTCGTTATAATCACTATGTATCTATTATGGAATCATCGTGCATATTGTAAATAATTGCATCGACAATGATGAAGCTCGGGTTTTATATTGACTATGGTTTCGTTGCAAAAACTTATTGGTTGATATACTTAAGAGTGTATAAATCAGACATGTTCGGGAAGTCTATTCGATTTGGAAGGGACCTGTTCATATGTTTTAAATTGGTCGGTTGTGAATTGATAGACATGGTATTATATTTTATAGTGATGCTTATGGGATAGAGGTGGAGCAATGTTGCTATGTGTTTTCTTTTAATTCTTAAGAGGAAAGAAAAGAAATTAAAGACCAAGCATTTTATTAATAGCATTGTTGAAAGTCGTTTCGATTATGAGTATGATTGCATACTGTTCTAATTGAGGATTTTTTGAGGAAATTAAATGTTGAACAATGAACAGTTTTGATACACAGTAATTATTGAATTGGTGTTGGTATTTTTTGTATTGAGTACAAAGTTATGTATATTGATTACTTGATTTGTTTTATGAGAAATATTAGTTATTTCCCCACCATTCTCTCACTTTTACACACATTACAAGTACCCTCACCTTCTCAGATTCACTATTCATTCCCTGTTCTTAAAAAAATTATAGTTAAATGAAAACTATGTATTATAACAATTGAAGGATGGCACAGGGATGAGTTACAGTTGATATGTTTTGTTATTACAATACAATTGATTGTTTGATGATTTGTTGAGAATTAATCATGATATACCCCTCTTCATTTTACCACTTTTCGCTCAACACAATCCCTCATATATCCCAGAAACCTTATTCACCCCCTGCTCTTTGACAAGTATTAAACGATTTTTATGGATTGGATTGCATGAGTGTGATGTGTTGCTGAGCCAAACTTTGTTTCATATTTAAAGAGATGTCATGTATGGTTTGTTGAAGGAAATAGTTGCTAATAAATAATGCATACATGAATGATCTTATTCAACAGAGGTAGCCATGGCTAGGGTAATAGGGAAAGAGGAAATTGGCCCTAGAAGGCCAAGGTTTTCTATACATTTTGATACAGACTCACAAGAGTTGAGCCAACTATTCCAAGCTATATTTTTTAACTAGATTGGAAAAGGAGTGGTCTAACCTAGGCCAAAAAGGCCTCCTTTCCAAGCCCCACATGTCCCTGGTATCCCAGTTCCCCCTCATGTCTCATTACAACCTGAAATCCCTGAAAATGATGGATGGCAAGAGATTGTCCACCTGACAGTCTCCAAACATCGTGGCTGGCCCAATTTGTCTCTACCTGCTCCTCCTCTGTTGGTTAACCCAATTTTCCAAGCTGCCCCTTCACACTCACCAGTACAGTCTTTCCACACAAGAAAGAGGTTAAAACTTGAATCCCACCATGCACCTGATAAAGGAAAAGTTGTTGCTTCCCCCTCCTTCCCTCAAATGATTCTGCCAAATCTGTTTCATCCCGCATGAATTTGAGAGATGATTGCTCTCATGTTATCAATGTGATTAAGCCTAAAGGCTCCACACAGACTAAGACAAATTCATAGAAATCAAAGGGAGAGAACAACAACAAGGGGAAAATTTTCTCCCAAAGTGGCAAATCTGGTTTTTGAGTGCTTTTATTTATTGATTGTTGAGAATAGTTGACTTCTGAAATTTTTGGACAACACACTATTTTTTGGATATGTTGGATATTATATTTTTTTGGATATGGTTTCAAATATCATTGATGTTAATTTTCAAATTATGAGAGTGATGATGGGAGCCACAAGGAGGGATGTGTTTGATTGATTAACTAGTTGTGTTTATGTTGTTAAGAAACTAAAGGGAGTCACAAGGGGTCCCACCTACTAGTTATTATTTATTAAGACCCTTATTATTATTTTATTAATTTTCCCCCTAAACTAAAAGTTAGTTCAGTTTTAGTTAACTTAACTAAAAGAGGTAGTTTAACTACTTCAACTAATTCTGTTTGCTTAAAGGAAAAAAGAGAAGGAGAAACAACAGGATAATAGAAGGAGAAAGCATACTAAGGCTTGCTCTTGAGTTTTATTGAAACAATTCAGTTTTGATTGATTCTTTAATTCATTGAAAGCCTAATTATCTTTTATGATAGATGGGTCCTATTGTAGACAACAAGATTCAAGGTTGAATTACATCATTCAGACACTTGTTTTTCAGAGGTGTTGATCTATCTTTGATAGTTTGTGTAGACTTGTCTGTTTGTGAATTAAATTTCATGGATGATAAAGGATATTGTGTAGAGTCGAGTGGGAAGAAATCTGTGGCAAGATTATCCATATTTTAAAGTTCATTTTTTTACTTTCTGTCAGAAGTCCTTTTGTATGGTTTTCATCCGGGACATCTAAGTTTGACTTTGGTCCAAACTTTCTCAGGGAATTCTGTAAAGAGAACGATTCTTTTGATAAATTGGAATGAAATAAGCGATTGCTTTATGTCTCATCTATGTTAATCATTGACTTGGTATTTTTACTTCTATCTCTACATTTATTTCTGCATTTGTTATATTCAGAAAATTACATAAATATTGAATTTTTCAGCAATCTTTTATTATAAAAAAATCATCCTAAGCCCTTGTAACCAATACTTGTGGATTAGGAAACAACTTTTGATGGATATAAACATAGGGTGATATTCCTGTCTATATTGCTTTAGTCAAGTAAGATCTGAAAATGCTTGAGTAAGATCATTTCATATATTTTCCTCAACATTTATTTTGGCGACCATACTAGGGAGATCTTCAATATCTCTCTGGTTGATTTTTATCCTTGATTATCATCGAATATATCTATTTTCGTGATATTGATTCTTTGACTATTTCATTTCTTAATGACTATACCTATTGCAAGGCAGTCTAATATTGAGCCCGATCTTCAAGATCAGACCAATATTGCTTTAAAATTGTTTAACACCATTTTAGACACTGCTAATAATCATGTTGATCTTAATCATTCATGGGAAGCAATTGAATAAGACATAAGTGCCCAAGAACGTTGGGAAGCTAGTCATAGACAACTTAGGAATCAACCATAACTTTATTTTTCCTTCAACTTTGACCTTCTTTTCATGTCCTTAAACCCTCATGTTTCTAGGAGAAGAAGAGGCTTATCACCTGAGATTAATCCTATTACTGAAATAGGAAGAAGGAATGTTGTGTTATCAACCCAACAAAGTGCTCTAAGGAGAACCTTGTTTGATTCATCCAATTCATCTTTCTCTCTCTTACCTATTATCCACAAGATGTCATCTAGTGGTGGCTCTGGTGGCATTGGAGGTTCTTCTTCATCTCAATCTCCAGCTTCATCAGTGACTGGTAGCTTATATAATCACCAAGTCCCTGTCCAATCTACCAAAACCCCCACCAAATTCATTAAAAAGTATGGGCTTTTTCAGTTTGAAGAAGATGCTACAACCACACCATGACATGTTTCCTCTCCTCTTAACCTGAAACCTACTACTCACCCACTTCCTAAATTTAAAGAGAATCTCCCTAGGTTTTCAGGGAATAACATTGTCACTACAAATGAACACTTGGTGGAATTTTCTAATTCCTGTCACAACATAGGAGCCAATGAGAATGATACTTGCATGCAGTTATTTTTCAATTCCCTTGAAGGGAAGGTTGTGGTCGATTTCTTCGATCACCCTCCTAATATTTTATCTACTTGGGAGGATTTATTCTATTGGTTCAAAAACACCTATGGGCAATCCAAAATCCCAGCTGAGAAGATACGGGAATATGATAAAATCACTTATAAGGATGGTGAGACTATCAAGTCCTTCAATTTGTGTTTCACCAAGTTATACAATGAAGTCCCTGAACTCATTTGACCTCAGAACCAAGCCACTTTCATGCATTATTATAATGCATTACCTTCTCCCTACCATCATAGCATTGAGGAAAATGCCATTGATAACCTTGGTTCCACTCTACATACATGTTTAGAGTATGAGGAACAACTCGAAATAACATGTCTTCCTCAGGGATATTTAGTTAAACAGACATACATTTCCTCCCTCTTACAACTTGTACAAGACATGAATAATCATATGATAACGTATGAGTGAAAAGGAAATGTTTCCCCTCTTACCCCTGGAGCTTCATCCTCTTTTGGAACCCCCTTTAGAAATCCAAATGAAAACATTTTTCATCCTAAAGCTATCATGCCTCGTAGTTGGTGTAAATTTTGTGAGGAACACCATGAGAAAAGTACATGTGAGGTAAAGAAGAGTGGCAGAGATAAAATATTTGGTAAGAGACCTGAAACTACCATATTTGTACTAGATTTTGTAGAGCCAGAATATGCCATGATCATCAATAATAGGAATAAATCCCATGCAATAAATATGATCCTCCTCGCAATTCTTCTAGCCTGAGCTCATCCTCACTAGCTACAACTTTTCAGGTTCCTAAGGCTCCTGATAGTCAAGGAACTACCTCCCCTCTCCCCTCTTCCAAATACAATATTCTAAATTAGTTGACAAACATTAAAGAACATGAAACCCTTCTAGACATGGTTGTCGTCCCTAAACAACAAAGGCATCTAAAACAATTCATGGAAGGAAAAGATTCAGTTGTAGCCAACCTCTTTGAAGAGGTAGATGAAGAGGATTCATCTTTAAATAAAGTAGGTGTACATAACTTTAGACACCCTTTAAAAAAATCCCCATTTTATATTTCTGTAAATATCATGGATAAGATTTCCCATTGTTTCCTCCTTGACGACGATTCGAGCCCAAGTGTAATGTTGAATAATATTATGGAAGAGCTAGGATTGTATTGTACAAATGAAAATGCCAGAAGCATGCTCTCTTATAATAGTCTACAAAAAACGACCATAGGTGAAACCAAGGATGTGACCTTGGTTTTGTGCGCGCACCGTGAAATAAGGACAACCCTTAATATTCAGGTAATTAATATGCCAGTAATCAACTACTCAATCATCCTAGGAAGAGATTGGAAAGATTTCACGGGTGGATACGTCTGAATTGACAAGACACACGTATCCATTCCTAGGAATGGTAAAAACATCATAGTCCTTAGAGAGGGAAGGATTTCAACTCACATAGAAAGTGTTCCACAACTTAATGTGAATTATATCGAAGAGGACCTAGGAGTGTATTCCATCTTTGCCAAGGAGGATAACACTCCCTTGGAAAAAATCGACTTAGATGACAGTATGTGGCATATGCACTTTGATGGTTCATGCTCTAATGAAGGAAACAAATCTAGTATTATCTTGTACTATCATGTGAGGAAAATTCATAACTCTTCTTATAGGTTGGAGTTTACTTGCACAAACAATGTCACTGAATTTGAAGCTTTATTATTAGGTATTGAAAATGCCTATAATCTGGGTTTTGGTCACCTTACAATTTTTGGGGATTTTGAGCTTGTTGTGAACCTTGTACGTAAGATATATTCCCCTAGAAACAAGTTGATGAAACGCTACACCTAAACTATTTGGGAACTTATCTCAAACCTACTATCTTTCAACATTACTCATGTTAAGAGGGAATTGGAATCAATGGATGATTGGTTAGTTTTTTTGGCAGACTCTCCTAATCGAAAACTTTTTCCATAGAGACCTGATTATACTTTTCAATATTTTTACTATCCACATATACCCGACAATATAAAATCATGGCAGGTATTCCCTAGCGATGAGAGCATATTTTCTTTCATTCAAAATGAAACTTATAAGCCTAAGGAAATTATATCCATGGAATATAACAAGATTCTTAAGGGCTTGAATCCTCTAGAGAGTTCATTTTCATCGAGTGATGTAGGGAATAAAGAGAAACATAAAGAAGAGGAGACAAAAAGGAAGGTAGGTGAAACCATCACCTTGAAAATTGGAACACCTGAGTCTCCAAAGAATGTTAAAATAGGCGCCCAATGTTCTGATGAAGAAAAAATGAAGTTTTCTAGATTGCTTGGTGAATTTCAAGATGTTTTTGCTTGGTCTTATGAGGATCTTCGTGGTTTTGATCCCTATATTATACAACATGCCATTCCTATCAAGGAGGGCATAAAACCAGTTAGGCAAAAACAAATACCTATCAACCCTGCAATAGAAGCAACTATTCAAAATGAGTTGGAAAAAATCTTGAAGGCTGGAATTATCCTTCCAGTTAAGTATTCAGAATGGGTTTCTAATTTGGTTCCCATTCGAGAAACAACTGGTCGAATTGGATTATGCATAGATTTTTGTGCATTAAATCGGGCTATCATAAAATATCACTTTCCTCTCCCTAATATGGAAATGATTTTGTAGCAAGTTGCAGGGTCACAGATGATGTCCTTACTTGATGGTTTCTTTGGTTACAATCAAATCAAGGTAAAAATGACAGATAAATATAAGACCACCTTTATTACTGATTGAGGAACTTTTTATTATGAACGTATGCCTTTTATCTTATCTAATGCAGGTGTCACATTGCAAAGGGCTATGAAGATGGTTTTTGACGGGTTGATCAGCAAGATTATTCATATCTATCTTGATGATTTAATCATGTACTCTAAAAGATGATCAGATGTCTCTAAGTTTAAAAAATTATGGCTGGGTCCTTTCAAGTCCGCTTTTGTCTTGGGTGAAAACTCTTACATTCTAAAGGATTTACAAGAGCGATTTTTTTCCTACAATAATAACGGTTCTCAATTAAAACACTACATGGAACCAACTTGAAGAGTTTAACGTTGTTTGGATTGTTCTGTATATTAGTAGTTCAGTTCAGTTTTCATTTCTTCTATTTCAATTTTTCTTTTAAAAATAGTTTTCAATTATGCTTTCATTTTAGTAGTTTTCTTTCTACTGTTTGCATTTCTGTCATTCCATTTATGTTGTTTTCAATTTTGCAGTTTCATTTATGTTATGAAATTTCTTTCTTTTGTTCTTTTGATTTCAATATTTGGTCAAGAATAAAAGGTTGGATTAGTTCTGCCACAATGACACTCCTGTAAAGTATTGTTAGTCAATAAAAATCAAGCTTACACGGTTGTTATGGTGTTCCCCCTGAAAGCATCATTGGATTTGTTATCTTCTTTCACTGTTGTCTTATGAGATAGTTGCTTACTTCCCCCTGAAATTCAAAGCATTAGTTTTATGTTATGATTGGCATATATTTACAATTTCTATGTTTAATCATGTCACCGTGATTTATTACCTGGATACACATACACAATAAATATGTTAATAATGACATAACCAAAACAAAGAGAAGAAAATCATGGGAACAATCCTAAAAATAAAGGTTCTATGTTTAATCTATGTTAAAATTTATGTGCAAATGGAAATGTAAAACATTTTAGTGTTAGTCCTAACTATTATATGGTTGGTTAGTGGCTATGCGATTTTCATTTGAGTTATTTTTGGGCGCATATAATATTGCAAGGAATATGGTATGGCATTAAAACTTGGCAAAGGTTAACATGAATGTTTTGGGTGGTGCATTGGGCAAGGAATAATCGTCGTTGTTTTCAATGGTTTGGAAATTGATTACATGGTTAATGCATTGGTGATTGTTGGTTGTCTTGTACTTCAGAATTGAATAGGATAGGAGATGGAAACGACGTGTAGTAAATACACATCACTACATATTCCCCCCATCAGGTCATC
>ML810770.1:60108-83092 GCA_009831015.1 Picea engelmannii | reverse complement strand
TACTATGCTTGTATCGAAGGTTCTTTGCCTATGAGGACTGTTGGAAATATAACTGAGAGGGGGGGGGGGTGAATCGGTTATAATATAAGCTTGAAATTTTCTTGTTCTTTTCTAAATATTTCTAAATTATTATTTAATGTGTTACTGATAACTTAACATGCATAGATATACAATATTTGATCAATTACACAGAATACACAAAGACACAGATTTTCATGAGGAAACCCATAAAGGGAGAAATCTCTTCTTCTTTAGATGTCAATCAAGCTCCAACCTTCATGTACATCATAGTATTTGAGCACCAACTCAAATATGAGGCTACAACCTCTGATAGAAAGCTACAACTTGCAGAGAGCACCAACTCTCAGATTTGTCTAGCACCAACTAGATGGAAGCACCAACTCCTAGAATATCTTCTAGTACCAACTAGAATTTAGAGGACTACAATCCTCCCTAGCACCACCCTACCACCATGATTGAATATTACAAAACTTTAATTACTTTCTCTGTCTCTGATATGGTCTGTTACAACTCCATGTCTCCTTTGCCTTCTTTAGCTTCTATGCTCTCTTCCGCTTCTACATATTTCTGCTTCTATGCTATGCTCTTTTTCCTCTTCTGCACTCCACCTCTGTTCAACTTCTCTTCTTCCTTTTATTCTCTGTGTTTCCTCAGCATACTATTTGTTGCGCCTCTGATCACAACTTGAGGTCATGCACTTTGTCTTCTTCTACCCACATGCATAGCTATCGAAAAAAAACACTCTCTACTATGTTCTGCATGTCTTTCTAACACCAAGTCCTATGCATGGTCATCATTGCAACTCTCCATATTCTCTGGGGGTTATACTGAATCTGTTCATCATCAGTGGCCATTATCCAAAGATTCTTTGGCTTCTCTGGCAGTCACAACTCTTCATCTTCTTTGGCAGTTACAGTTAGTATTTTTTGGCTTCTTTGGCTTCTAAGCCCCTTCCTTCACATGACCACCGGCAGTGACCACACACTTATTCAATAAGGTGCTTCCCGATCTTGGTCTAGCGAGCGTTAGCTCCATTTTTCGATATGACCTTGGGTGATGATCTCATGTAACCCCATGATTGCGGGCACGTCCAAAGGCAGTTTGATTCAAACTACTTTTTGCCCCACAATTTACCTTGAGCTTCCATGTGTCCTTTCTCCAAAACCATGGTTTCGGTTGCGGCCCACTCAAGAAAAATTAAGACCCGAGCATGTTCTGGCCTTGCAATTGAGCACGACCATTGATCTCTAATCCCTTGATGATGCCACTCGATCAAATACTTCTATCTGCCTTCCTTTCCTCCTGCCACGCATGATCCCATATCTCCATGATCCTTTGACACATAGCTTCCTTCCAAATCAATAGCTACGATTGATTCCGACCTTCCAGTCTTAGGGAGTTTTAACTCTCAAATCTCACTTTTCCCATATGACAATATTCCGAAGTGGAAGATCTATTGACACCTTTCTCCCTATCTCCTTGAATATATGATCAGGATCTCCTCCGCGAGTCTGGCCTTCGTGAATTTCAATTCTCAAACTCTCGTTTCTTTCATACGTCAATATTCCAGAGTCGATGATTTGCAGACACTTGTCCTAATAGATCGGATAGTTTAAACTTATCCTTTCACTGCTTAATCCATCAGCTAGGACTCAATCAATCATTGTGATGGATGACCACCATTTACTTTGACACTTAGGCTATTCTACTTATGCTATCCTTCCACTGTATTTTGATTAACGGTTGAGAATGCACCCGAAGTGATCTTTAGATTAGATGACTTATGTCCACTTCAAGGCTTCAACGTTCGGGACTTCAGGACTTTAGGCATCTACTGGTGGTGAAACTCATGAAGTAAAACTCCTGGAGTGACGTAACTTGCTTATGTCACTTGATAACATGTCACAAGCTAGGTGTCTGCCACGTGTCACTCTAATTCATGATTTTCACGTACTTGAAATGTCGGTTTCAACTTGACACTTGTCATTATCTGATTGTGCCACATGTCTTTGATGACATGGGTGTGACGTGTAGGAAGTGTAGTGGAGTGTGGAGGCAGAGCACAGTAGTGGAGTGTGACATCAGAGCACGTAGGTGGTATGTATGAGTGGTTTGGTGGTTTACTCAAAGAGGGGGTTAGGAAGTAAGTGGTAAGGAGAGAGGGGGATTTGAGTTGATAGGAAGGTGACGCGTATGAGGGTCCCACATGGGAAATACCAGCAACTTGGACCCCCCCCCATGGTTAAAGGAAGAAAGGTAGGGGGGTGGTCCGATACGCCTTGTCGACCGTAGATTTGAGCACTCGATTATCAACCGCTGAGATTAACTCTCCCTTCTTCAAGATTATCCTATCCTTCCACTTTAGAATGATCAGATGAATAAAATTTACTCCGGCTCTTCGGCTCTCCAGACTTCGTGGATTTTAGATCTCAAAATTTTCTCCCTCCTGAACTCACGGTCTACTGACATGTATCTCTCGATGATCAATGAGCCATATTCTCCTCTTGGTGATGAACGGTCTCAAATTACTTCGACACTTCATAAATTTGGTAAGTTCTCTCTCCTACGTGCGCAAAACATTAAGGATCACACACCTTGATTTGATCGAATTGTTGATGGTCCTCTGTATTGGTGATCCAATGGCCATTGTCGCTCTTCCTCCTAATATTTCTCGCCTTCTACTCCTTTGACTCCTTAAAGAGTCACTTCGACACTTAGTTGAATTGTGGATCTCTGCACTCCTTGCATATCTTTCGAAGTCTGAATATACAAACTCTCATCGCTGCTTTCCTATTTTCCATTGTCGTTGTTGTTCTTACCATCAATGAAAAGCACACTCTTCCTGTAAAACATGCCAACAATCTCTCCCTTTGGCATTGATGGAAAGCCTGAAAGGTTGCACTATTCTTCTTAGACCTCCAACTGCAACATCCAGACCACACCTTTTCTCCCCCTTTGACATCAATGTCAAAGAAAACTGAGAGTGATTCTGTTCTTCCCCTGATCAGATAGACTATTTTAACTTGATAACAAGGTCACGCCCAACTTCTGGCGTAGATGCTCAAACTGATCTTTTGCAAGCGGTGTAGTGAAGATATCAACAATCTGATCTTTGGATGGAATATAATGAAAAGAAACAACAATGTTGGTCACCTATTCCCTCAAGAAGTGATACTTGATGGGTATATGCTTGGTCTTGGAGTGAAATAAATGATTCTTTGACACACTAATTGCACTAGTATTATCACAATGAATTGAGATCGGTGGAATATATTTTACCTCCAAGTCTGCAAGTGTCTGAATCATCCAAAATACTTGGGTACAACAAGTGGAAGTTGCAATGTATTCATCTTCTGTATTTGATAAGGAAATGGAACCTTGCTTCTTGCTCAACCATGCTACAAGGGAATCTCCTAAGAAAAATGCACCTTCACTCATGCTTTTCCTTGCAGTTATCCCAATCAACATATGAATAGACTGATAGTTGAAAATTATGATTCTGAGGATACCATAGGACATATTTCATTGTTCCTTTCAAGTACCTAAATATTATTTTGAAAGCTAACAAATGACTCTGTTTAGGTGCAGCCTGATACCTTCCTACCATTCCAACATCATGCATTGTGTCTGGACGGGATGTTGTGATGTACAATAGGTTGCCTATCATAGACCTATATGAACTCTGATCAACATCAGGTGAGTCATCATTCTTACTTAACTTTCATCCAGTGACCATAGGTGTGTTCATAGGTGTAGAATCCTCCATTTAAAACCTTTTCAACATTTCTCTTAGATATTTCTCCTGAGAAATAAATATTCCTTCAGACCTTTAAGTAATTTGCAGACCAAGAAAAAATGGTAGTTCCCCTATCATAAACATTTCAAATTCAGACTACATGACAAAAGAAAACCATTGTACCAATGAAGCATTATTGCTTTTGAAGATGATGTCATCTACATAGACCAACACAATGAGCAAATCATTACCCTCTGTTTTTGATATATAGATTGGTGTCAAGTGTTCCTCTCTTGAACCCTTTGTCTTAAAGATACTTATCCAGTCTATAATACCAAGCACGAGGAGCTTGTTTCAACCCATATAAGGATTTCTTCAGCTTGCAAACAAAGTCAGGGTTATCTGACAGTTGGAAACCCTCTGGTTGTTCCATATAGACTTCTTTTTTTAGATCTCCATTTAGAAAAGATGAATTGACATCCATTTGATAGACTTTAAACTATTTATGAAAAGCATAGGCAAGAAAAATTCTAATAACTTCTAATCTTGCTACGGGTGCAAATGTTTCATCAAAATCTAGTCCTTCTATTTGAGCACATCCTTTGCAGACCAATCTAGCCTTATTTATTACAATATTTCCTTTCTCATTCATCTTATTTTTGTAGACCCATTTGGATCCTATTACATTTTTATTTGTTGGCCTAGGAACGAGTTCCCAAGTGACATTCTTTTCAATCTGGTCTAGTTTTGCATTCATTGATTTTAACCAATTTACGTATTTACTGGCTTCATTAAAGTTCTTGGGTTCCACCATGGATATGAAGGATATATGTGATTTCTCAGTGTCTTTGATTATCCTTCTCCTGGTTTGTACACCTTAGTTTTTCTCACCAATTATTTGACTTTCAGGATGATTCTTTTGAGTAATTCTGGAGGAAGGATTTGATGTTGATTGATGTCCTGACTCTTCTTGTCTTGGTGTCTCTTCTCCACCTAATTCATATTATTCTTGTGACTTTGAGATTTTTTGTTCCTCATTTTCATTATTCTCATCATCTTTTTCATTTGGCTTAGTGCTTATTCTCTGTTGATATTTTATAGGATCTTCTTCATCAATTTGAACATAAATACAACATATTAATTTATGCATTCTTTTGTTAAAGAATATGTATCCTTTACTATTTGTTGCATATCCTAAGAATATTTCTTCATCAGATCTACTATCAAATTTTCCTAGATGATCATCATTATTCTTGATGTAGCATTTACTTCCAAATACTTTGAAGTGCTTGATTGATGTGGGTCCACCAAACCACAACTCATATGGAGTTTTATCATTGTTCGGCCTTAAATGTGCTTTGTTTAGAATATGAACATCCATGTGAACAAATTCCACCCAGAAGGTTTGTGAAATGTCCCTTTCACTCATCATAGCCCTTGCCATCTGCTGAACTGATCTACTTTGGTGTTATACAACTCCATTTTGTTGAGGAGTATCTGGAATAGTATATTCTTTTTTAATTCCATGTCTGCCACATAATTCTTTGAAGTCTCTTGATAGAAATGATCTTCCCCTACCTAAGTGAATTTCCTTTAACTTCCTTCCTGTCTTATTCTTAGCTAACACCTTAAATTTTTTGAACTTCTCAAACGCATCATATTTTTCTCTCAGAAAGGAAACCCACGTAAGTCTGGAGAAGTCATCAATGACTAGCATAAAGTAACATTCTCCTCCAGTTCCTTCCTTTCACGATGGTACACACAGATCCATATGAATAATTTGAAGTGGTTTCTCTGAAGATGTGAAACTCTTCTATTTGAATTGAGCAAGAGCCAACTTCCCCATTTGAAAAGATTCACATACAAATTTATTAGGCTTTGATATTCTTGGAAGGTCTTTCACAATGCCTTCATTATTCAGTTTGACAATATGATCAAAATTCAAGTTTCCAAGCCTTCTGTGACATAACCAACTTTCATAAAATTTCCTTAAATGACATTTATCCTTACCTTCCTTCAGAACATATACATTATTTTCAGTTCTAACCCCTTTTACAATCAACTCTCATGTGTTTACTATCTTTATTTTACAATTCTTGGCAGTGAAAGTGACTTCACATCCTTTGTCACATATCTGACTAACACTCGGAATATTATTCTTTAAACCATCAACAAATAATACATCTTGATCTTTGCTTCTTCCATTACTTAAGCTTACTAGACCTTTACCTCTGATCATTCCTGGAGCATCATTTCCAAAGTTCACACTCCCTGCTTTATTTTCTTTGAGTAATAGGAACTTACTTTTGTCACCTGTCATATGACTGGAGCATCCACTGTCAATATACCAGGGGTCTTTTTGTATTTGAGCTGACAACACTAATCCACACTTGTTATCTTCATTCTTCTTCCAAACCTTGATGTTTTCATCTCTGTGATTTGAATTTGGATTATATTTCTTTAAGCAACAGTCTGGAGCTTTATGTCCATAATTATGGAAGATGTAACATTCTAGTTCATTGAATAAAGGATCACAACGATTGTTATGTTTAAACTGTGTCATTTTCCCAACCATCACATGATTTGCAGTATGTGGTTGTTTGTTACTTGGCTGTCTCATTCTTTGTTGTGGCAGATGTTTATTCCTTGGCTGTCTTGATTGCTCATTTCTAAATATTAAAGAACAATTTATAGCTTTGTGGCCAAAGTTAGAGCAGTAAAAACAATATCCATAGAAAAAATTGTTGTACTTGGAAAATGGATGTCTTCTTTGAGAAGGTCGATTTCTTCCATGCTAATGATTTCCTTGAGCAAAGGGTGTATTATTTCTTTGTTCTACATATTTAGTTCTAGTAGCTTTTCCTTCACTCCTCCTTGGCGGCTGATTCTCTTCCTTTGTTTCTGAAGGTTTGTTGTTGTCAATGGTTTTAGATTTGACAAAATTGGTGGATTCTTTGTTGCTTGGATGACCACTACTTGATCCCTCTTCATAACCCAAACCATTTTTCAACTTCGAATTCATTTACTGATTCAAAGTGGAGGCTAATCCTTCTGAGGCTTTAATACTTGTCAGATTCTAATGATATAAGGCCTGAAATTTCTCTAGATCTTTTCTGACAGTCACTACTTCAACTTCCAATTTTTCACCTTTTGTTTCAGCTTCCTTCAACTGTTGTTCGAGGATGTCTTCAATATTCTTAGCTTCTTCGAACTTAACCTTCAACAAAGTAATTTCTTCAGTTGGTTCATTGCATGTTTTCTCATACCTGAGCAGTAACTGTTTTTGTTTTGTTTTCTTTTCTCCAAGTCTATCAATATCTTCCATGGCACTGACAAGTTCTCCTTCAAGATCTATTGATGCTTGACAATCAACGAACTCACATCTAGTATCTTCAGTGTTTATATCTTCTAAATCTATTCGCATGATATCATTTATTTTATCTTCAATAGAAGAGTCACTGCTTTCATCATCTGAGGGATCATCATCATTGTTTACACAAAGACTTTTCTTCTTAAAATTATTCTCTTTATAGAACTTATTGTGTTTGTGCTTCTCTTCATCATCATATGTCTGATCCTTTCTTTTGTGAGGACACTTAGATGCAAAATGACCTATCTTACCACATTTGAAATGTTTGAAGGGCAATTTACCTTTGTATTTGCCTTATCCTTTCTTTAGTCTTCTCACAAAATTTGTTTCAATCTCATCTATATCAGAATCTATGTTTTTCTCTACTTTAAAAGATGCTTCTCTTGTAGTGGATTTACCTTTGGTGATTCTCATTTCATAATCAGTTAGGGTTCCAATAAGTTGATCTAGTGTCATCATTTTGAGATCAACCATTTCCTCTATAGCAGAGACCTTTGAGTTAAATCTATCAGGAAGAGATCTTAATATTTTCTGGACTAGAAAATATTCATCTATCATTTTGCCTAGGCCTTTCATAGTGTTGAAAAGTTCTTCTATACATAATAAGTAATTACTGATAGTTTCATATTCATCCATCTTTAACTGCTCAAATTTTAGTCTGTGAGTCTGAAGTTTTGCGTCTTTCACCTTTTCATTACCTTCATAACTACTTATCAGCTTGTCTCACATAACTTTTGTTGAATCACAGTGCATGAATTTGAAAAACTCGGCTTCAGGAAGTCCACTGAGGATGGCATTAATTGATTTTTCATTAAAGCTAAAATCTAACTTATCATCTTTTGAGGCCAAGACTACAGGATTCACATATCTCGTTTCAACGACATCCCAAACATCATCACCCAGAGACATTAAATGTGTTCTCATCCTTATTTTCAAGGAGGAAACATTTTTTCCATCAAACATAGCGGGTCTATTAGTTGAACTTCCATCATGACTAGTCATGTTCAAGCTTATGGATCTACCTTTGATCAAAGGCACTAGCTTTGATACCAATTGTTGGAAATATAACTGAGAGGGGGGGGGGGTGAACAAGTTATAATATAAGCTTGAAAATTTTCTTGTTCTTTTCTGAATCTTTCTAAATTATTATTCAATGTGTTACTGATAACTTAACATGCATAGATATACAATATTTGATCAATCACACAAAATACATAGAGACATAGATTTTCATGAGGAAACCCATTAAGGAAGAAAACCTCTTCTTCTTCGGATGTCAATCAAGATCCAACCTTCATGTACATCATATTATTTGAGCACCAACTCAAATATGATGCTACAAAATCTTATAGCAAGCTACAACTTGCAAAGAGAACCAACTCTCATATTTCTCTAGCACCAACTAGATGGAAGCACCAACTCCCAGAATATCTTCTAGCACCAACTAGAATTTAGAGGACTACAATCCTCCCTAGCACCACCCTACCACCCTGATTGAATATTACAAAACTTTACTTACTTGCTTTGTCTCTGATATTGTTTGTTACAACTCCATGTCTCCTATGCCTTCTTCAACTTCTATGCTCTGTTACACTTCTGCATCTTTCTGCTTCTATGCTTTTCTCTTTTTCCTCCTGCACACTCCACCTCTGTTCAAATTCTCTTCTTCCTTTTATGCTTTGTGATGCCTCTGCATAGTATCCACTACGCCTCTGATCACAACTTCAGGTCATGCACTTCGTCTGCTTCTACCCACATGCATAGCTATCGAAAAAACACACTCTCTACTCTGTTTTGCATGTCTTTCTCATGCCAAGTCCTCTGCATGATCATCATTGCAACTCTTCATTTTCTCTAGCGATTATAATGAATATGTTCATAATCAATGGCCATTATCCAAATATTCTTTGGCTTCTCTGGCAGTCACAACTCTTCTTCTTATCTGGTAGTTACAGTCAGTTGTTTTTGGCTTCTTTGGATTATAATCCCCTTCCTTCATGTGACCACCAGTGGTGACCACACGCCTATTCAATAAGGCGCTTCCCGATCTCGGTCTAGTGAGATCTAGCTACATTTTTTGATATGACCTTGGGAGATGATCTCATGTGACCACATGATTGTGAGTGCATCCAAAGGTGGTTTGAATCAAACTACTTTTCACCCTGCAATTTACCTCGAGCCTCCACGCATCCTTTCTCCAAAGCCGTGGTTTCAATTGCGGCCCACTCAAGAAAAATTAAGACCCGAGCATGTTCTGGTCTCGCAATTGAGCATGATTGTTGATCTCCAATCCCTTGGTGATGCCACTCGATCAACGACTATTATCTTCCTTCCTTTCTTGCTTCCACGTGTGATCCCAGATCTCCATGATCCGTCGACATGTAGATTCCTTCCAAATCAATGACTATGATTGATTCTGGCCTTCTGGTCTTTGGGAGTTTCAACTATCAAATCTCATTTTTCCCATATGAAAATCTTCCGGAGTGGAAGATCTATTGACACATGTCTCCCTGAATCTACGATCAAGATCTCCTTCGCGAGTCTGGCCTTTGGGAATTTCAATTCTTAAACTCTCATTTCTTTCGTACGTCAATCTTTTGGAGTCGATGATCTGCAGACATCTGTCCGAATAGATCAGACGATTTACACTTATCCTTTCACTGCTTAATCTATCATCTAGGACTTAATCAAGCATTGTGATGGATGACCACCATTTACTTCAGCACTTCGGCTATTCTACTTACGCTATCCTTCCACTGTATTTTGATCAATGGTTGAGAATGCACCTGAAGTGATCTTCAGATTAGACGACTTATGTCCACTTAGAGACTTCAACGTTCAGAACTTTGGGACTTTAGGCATATGTTGGTGGTGAAACTTATGAAGTAAAAATCCTGGAGTGACGTAACTTTCTTACGTCACTTGATGATGTGGCACGAGATGAGTGTCTTCCATGTGTCACTCTGATTCATGATTTGCATGTACCTAAAATGCCAATTTCATCTTGACACTTGTCATTATTTAACTATGCCACATGTCTTTGTTTATGTGGGTGTGACATGTAGGTAGTGTAGTGGATTTTGGAGGTAGAGCGCGATAGTGGAGTGTGATGTCGGAGTGCAGAGGTGGTATGTATGAGTGGTTTGGTGGCTTACTCGGAGGCGGGGTTAGGAGGTAAGTGGTAAGGAGTGAGGGGGGTCCGAGTTGACAGGAAGGTGACATGTATGAGGGTCCCACATGGGAAATACCACCAACTCAGATCTCCCCCACGGTTAAAGGCAGAAAGGTCGGGGGGCTCTGATACGCCCTGTCGACCATAGATCTGATCACCCGATTATCGGCCGCTGAGATTACCATGCCCTTATTCAAACTTGTCTTGTCCTTCCACTTTAGAATGATATGATGGCTGAAATTTAGTCTGGATCTCTGACTCTCGGGACTTTAGGGATTTCAGATATCAAACTTTTCTCCCTCCTGAACTCATGGTCTACTGACATGTATCTCCCGACGATCAATGAACCAGATTCTCCTCCTGGTGATGAACAGTCTCAAATTACTTTGGGACTTCAGAACTGTTGAAACAAAGTTTAGTTTTCTTCTTATATCCTAAAACTCAATTTTCTTTGATTATGGAGCCTCCCTTAGTTATAAAAAGGAGTCAAAGTGTTTCAAGTGTTTTGGGTTTCAAGTTTCAGCTATTCACAAAGTATGATTTTTAATAACAACTCCAAAGCCCCGATAAGGAAGTTCCGAAAGTATTGTTTAAAAGAAGTTAAACCGAATTAAAAGGAATAATTAAAAATGTTTAACGGTTTTCTAAACCTTTCGTATTTTATTTTTTTCCTATCTCAACTTAAACAGTAGTTCAAAGTCTTGATGCACTTTTTACGAAATCTCTTTCTAATCGTGATTAACTAATTTTTAAACTTACTTAACAAATCGTTAATCAGCTGCATTTCGGGAAAGAAAAGAGCTATAATTCTTTCACACTCATAAAACCCCAAACCCTGAAATCCCGAAAATAGTGAACGCTTAAGTGAAATTAACCTAACTTAAAAAAAAGATTAATCATATTAAATGACGTTTCGCATTTCGCTATTCGAGAGTTTTCGAAGACATTCCTTTCGAAATCCCAGTTTTGAATCGTCGATATGTTGTAGTATCTATAACGGATTAATGGAGATATTTTTAGCATAAAGTGAATATCTGTAGGCATACCGTCCCCATTAAAGAATTTAATTTTTATCGCCTGTCTTGGTATGCTCAATTTAAGGCAAGTTATGGGTCAATAAAGGTTTGTTATTTCGAATTTCATTTTACTTTCAGACAAGAAGCGAGTTACATTCAAAAGAGATCACACATTCCTTCCCTATAATAGGTTTTCATTTTTAGCACAAACACCATGGAACCTAGAAAATTGCCTAAGAAGAGTGAAGAGGCTGGTGAGAGGTCAAATCCAGAATGAGATGTTATATCCAATACTACGCCACATGTTATGGATTTAGTCAAGTCTCGGAGGAATTTTTTTTAAATATTGGAGTATGAGGTTAGGAATTGCCTTGATGATTTCGAAAATGAAAGGACCGAAAATAAACTCAAAGATAAAGCAGAGTCCGAGATCCATAAGATAAACACATGACCGAGAATCATGCCATACAATGACATGATAATTTGGGCTTTAGAAAATACAGAAATTCAGACTAGGAGGATTCCAAATCACCAAAAGGTCGTCATCGGCTCGTTCAGACCAGAGCACATCCAAGTAATGTATAAATTGTCCCCTACTTCTAAATACATTTATAATGCCAAATTTTTATAATAATTTCAAAGAAAGGAGTGTATAGAATTGGATCAAACATATCCAGGTATAATCAAAGATTGGTGGGGAATTCCAGTGAAATTTAGAGCTAATACCCATGGCATTTATGACACAACACTGTTAAATGAATACATAGTTTATATAGCAATGATGTCATGTATACTGTTTGGGAGGAAAAGACCTACCCATTTCCTGGCGGAATGGGTACCAATCATACATGAGGTAGCCGAGCGTTACACTTTCAACTGGGGAAATTTTTTATCGGATAATCTAGCTAAGGAGATTGCAGAGTATCAAACAGAAAAATCGAAAGGTTGACCTGTATCTTTTTACATGTATGCATATACTATGGATGCTATCTGTTACATGACTCCATTCCCCCTGATGAATTGGAGTTGGAACCCGACATGTGTTGAACTCATTCATGTTTATCACTCTAAACTATGGGAGGAGAACATTAATGATTTATTTTACGAAATATGCCACTACGTAGTGATCCCTGTGCACCAAATTTTATATGGTTATGCACCCCCTCGGATTTTAGAGCAAATCGTGGAAAACCTTAGAACAGTTGTTGATTGGTTTATCGAAGAGAATTTCTCTTATGTCATAGTCTTTGGTTGTTCAATTCCTCCTCATGCACTTCCAAATTTTCTTCCTGAAAGACTAGTGTGCAAGGAGGTGGCATACCAGATAATAACAAGAGGCATTGGTACAGAGTTAAAAGCATCTTAGAAGAAATTCTGGCCAGTTTTTCCTCTGCGGATTGGGAAGTTTTCATTTCTTAATCTTGCCATTCTAATGTGGAAGCCGCAACATTAGAAGACATTAAGCTGGTAGATATTGAACTCAGAAAAAATGACCCATACAAAATTGTGGGAAATCATCTAATGCAGTGCAACATGAAAACGTTTGAGCATGAAGCCTCTCCTTGTGACGACATATTCAAAGGAGCCATAGCATATGAGGAGATATTAGAGAGAGTCCGGGCATTACCCTCTGACTCACAAACCAACTTTCTTTCTTTCCAAAAGCACAGATGAAGTGGGTTGCCCAAAATAGTACAAGGAGAAATGGTAACCTCTCCTCCAGAATAGGAAAGCATACCCCCAGGTTTCAACTCAAAGCCTTCTGACGAGAATAATGCAGAAGAAAATCCAGAGAAGATTGGAGCATCTTCACAAAAAGCAGAAGATTCACAAACAAATTTTGAGCTCGAGACACCTCCAAAGTTGAGTCAAATGATTCCACCTTCATCATCGACTATTCCTACTGATATTCCCAAAATAGTAGGAGAAATCCAATCTACAGACTTGGGAAGCCCTATTACATCATTGACTCCTTTACAGTCAACATTTGGGACTCCTCATTTAGAAGTTATATATGTAAGTGACATCACTCCAATATCTAGAGAAGAGATACCTTCCTCTGATTATTTTTTCAGTAAGAAGAGGAAAGCAGTAGTGAAACAAGAAATGCATTTGAGAGAAGGCACAATGGTAAAGAAACACAGAGTGCTCATAGATGGACAGAACCTAGAAGAGGAAGATTTCACCACTGAGGTAGCAATATCTATGGTAGATTTGGAAACGAATAACTTATTTTCATTTGACAATCTAAAAACAAGGTTGAAGTAGAAGGATCAAATGATAGCCCAGCTGCAAGGTCAAATAAAAAATAATGAGAAAAATATCAGAGAGGAGATAAACAAAGGGCTAGAACATGCTAGAGTTGTTGACAAACAAGAGATTCAACTGCTCAAATATAGATTGGATGAGATGTATAAGAAGATGCAATCCAGTCAGGGACAGGTCATCCATCAGGAAGAATTAGCGAGACAATTGTAAGATAGGCTAAATTCTATTCAAAATCTGGCGATAGATTTAAAAAAAAATCAAGCCTAGGCACTGGAGGTGCATATGAAGATAGAAGCAGAGAAACAAAGATTGATTTCTAAGGTAGAGGTTATTCTTAACTATTTCCAAGAAGTAAGTCAATCTTTCGATAACATTGTTTTGAAAGAAAAAGAGGCAAAAGTAGCCTGAGCTACTTTTCAAAAGGCAGTTGTACTTTTGGCAAAAGGAGAGGTATCAAAAATTCCAAGGTTGTCTGTCACAGAGAAGATCGGAGGTGATATCATGCTTAAAGTATGGGATGCCAACATAGCCGAAAGCAAGAAAATGGCCAAGGAAGTCAAGGATGATTTCCAAGAGACTTTTGACTTGTTGGACAAAAGATCGTTAGGCATTGGAGAAGACAATTGTCCTGGGCTACTATGACAGATCAATATTGTAAAACATCAACTAAAACTCAAGGAGAACTTGAATGAAATTCAAGTTGAAATTTTGCAATTAAAAGAGTTTGATGTTACCCAAATAGACAGATGGCTGGTGAAGCCAAATTTAAAATTGCAATCAGTTAAGTTTGTTGACAAAGAGATTGAAGACTGATTCCCGAAAATTCAGAGAAAGTTTTATCAGTTCGAGGCAAAGGATATACTAGAGCCTCCTAGATCTTTTGTGCATTTTCTAGAAAAATGTATTGAATGTCTCAGACCAAAAGAAGGAGATACTTAAAAGAAGCAATGAAGTATCATATTGTAGGCTCATATTATCAAAATGATAGCGAAATAAAAGATAACTATGCAAACGGTTCAAGTTTGCAATTTTGTAACTGTTAGCCGCTAGGAGTGAGGAAGTCACCAACCATCAAGAATTGGTGACTTTGTATAAATATAATTTCATAAGACTAAGAAAAGGATTTTTTGTGGCCGATTGTACTAGATAAATTTTCTCATTTACATTGATTAACGAAAAATACAAACGGAGATTCCAAATTCTGTCAACCCTAAGTTATGTGTTCCTCTTTACTTTCATTTTCAACATCTTTCCCTTATGTATCTTTGATGAATGTTTAGCTGAAATTTAGTACAACATATACTATGGTTAAGAGTTATTTGGTTATCTAATTGTTTACAGTTTTTCCTCTGTGCTTTCTATCAGTAGGTTCAAGACCTGTAGATTATTTAAATTACTATATTTTTATGCTTCATCAGAGATCTCTTGTCTTGTTTCTTCTCCTGTTGCAAAGTGATATTCCTCCATGATTGATGCCTCACATTGTTCAACAACTTTATGTTTTTCTCCCATCACTTTCATGATTTTCAAATTTGACTCAGAAATGGGAAACAACCTCTAAAACTGTTATATTATTAATTTGAGTTTGGGAATTTTTCTCTTATAATCCAAAACAAAAATATCAAACCTTGAAAACAAAGTAATAAATTCTTTAACCTTTATCCCTCATGACTGTACCTATTACCAGATAGCCCAATATAGAGCTCGGCCTTTCAGATCAGACTAGCATTGCTTTAAACTTATTTAACACTATCTTATAGACAACAAACACCCAGGCTGAATTAGAACGTTCATGGGCAACAATTGAACGAGATATTAGCATCCAGGAACACTGGGAAGCTAGACAAATATAGTTACGAAACAAGTCATAAATTTTCTTTTTAGTAACTGATACATTTTATATCTTAACTCTCTCTACCTTTTTTGGATGCCTTGATAGTATACTTTAGAGCCTTAAAGTATAAACTTAGGAACACCATCTTTTTCCCCGGGAAGAACGACATTGATATTTTATTTCTTTGATAGTGAACAAAGATTGCGAACTTTATAAGGCTACTTACATCTTTCACTTGGCGACTCCACGATTAATAAGTTGGTTTCTAATTGAAAGAATACCAGAAAGAATCCAGACGACAAACAAACTTTGCATGTATATGAACTAGAAAAAATTTTGAAATCAAGAAGATACCTTAAACAGACTGCTTCATCAACAAATAAGATATATCAACCTAAATTCACACAGTCGAACACTAAGGATCTACTCGAAAGGTTAAATACCCCACCTTTTTGTGGAGAACTATCTGCCGATAGAATTGTAACCCTAGAGCCTGGATTGGTCTTACCTGAATTTAAAACTGAGACTTTCTCAATTTTTTCTTTCAACAATAGAGGTAAAAGATATGTCTCACTTCCCACTTCGATTGACACCTCTTCACTTCCCGAAGTTCGGTTTCCCATCTCTCAGAACTCCGACGAATATCATGTATACCTTGACTCGACTTCTGTTGATTCTCCTGTATATTCACCCTGTGAGTCTGAAGAAACCAGTCCACATTTTCCAAGTCCCTCTTTTTCAATTTTCCTGTCCCTTGATGATCAGTTTCCTAAAACCATATTTCCATATTCGGGTACAACCGAAGGGTTACCACACCCATTTAAAACTCTTCGTTATAATCTCCAAATTTCATCCTCTAAATTATCAATGGTTGTGACCGGAGGAGGTGGGGTTGGGGGTGGTGCCATAGGTGGTGTTGGAGGAGGAGAAGGCAGTCAAATACCACTCCCTCAAATATTTGCCAAAGTGGCTACCATATATGCCTCTTTGGTCCTCCCCGTTCCCCTCCATGACCTGCCTGAAAACTACATGAAAAATCTACCGAAATTAACAGGAGAAGGTGATTTAACTGCAACTGAACACATCAATTTCTTTGACCAATTTGTTGACATCCTTGGACTTGAACATGAAGATGTTTACTCAAGACTCCTAGTTCAGATTTTTGAAGGAAAGGTGAGAACCTGGTTTCGAGGTCTAGCAACATGATCAATATGGTCATACGATGAAATGAAAAATGCTTTCATCAGACAATGGGGAGAAAGGAAGGACCCTCTCTACTATCTAACTGAATTTGGGGCTCTGAGAAAGAAAAAATCTGAATCGGTTCTCAAGTTTAACCAAAGGTTTAATAAATTGTATAATAAAATTCTAGCCAAGGTCAAACCTTCCCAACCCGCAACGAAAGTAACTTTAGTTGGGGATTTTGACCCTGATTTTTCCTTGCTCTTGAGGGAGAGAATATCAGTAGAACTCACTAAAATGCAGGATGATTGCTTAAAAATTGAATCAAACATGATGGCATCAGGAAAGCTAAAAACCAAATTTGAAATAGGAAACAAAGAAACCAGAAGGTACAGAGAACAAGGAGGACCCTCAGGATCTGGAAGGTCTTTGAAAGACAAGATGGAAGACATGGAGAGAATAATTAAAGAACTATCAAATAAGATCTCAAGAATGGAACTAGATCAATCAAAGAATGATCATTTTCCCAGAAAGGATTTCAGAAGGAATCCTAACCCTCAAACACAACAAAGGAAAATTAAGAATGAGAATCAAAAAATCCAATCCCCCTTTAAAAGAGAAAACTTTATAGGAGGAGAAGGCATGGAAGATTTTGAGGATTTAGAAGGAGACATAAATAATCTTGGCGATGACTATCATCAAACTTTTTTGACAAGACAAGATTATGAAAAAACCTTAAATACCGAACATAGATTTGAGAGTAACAAGAAAAACAATATTACAAAAGATTCAACCTATCAAGGAATCACAGATGATATAATGGTCGAACTCCACTAGAAGTACAATCTAAGGCCTAGAAACAGGAGTTTCACAACCACCCCAGGGAAAAAAATCATACCAAGGGGGGAAATAGATGAGGAAGCTTCAAAAGTTGCTGAAAAGCAGACTGTAAAAACCAAGATCACTGATACGCAACCTACCAAGACAAAGTTAGTAGAAACACATGCCATCAACACACAAAAAGTGGAGGTTCCTGTAACTAAAACAAAATCCTCACAACAAAAGAAAGCTGAAAAGAAGGGGATATAATCCCAAACCATAGAGATTGAAAAAACAACAGGAAAATGAAATTAATAAAATCAATAAAATCAAAATCCCTATACCTCTTGTCGAACTGGAAAAAAACCCAATATAGAAAAAGCAAGTTGCCAAAATGATTAGTTTTTCAAAAAATGAAATCTAGGACGATATTATAAACTTAGAATATGACAAGCCTAATATAATCTTTAGCCCACATTTCGAAGGTGCCAGAGATATCGTTTCCCCTTTCTATATCACGCTAATTGTGTATGATCACCTGCTCCATAATTTCATGTTGGATTTTGGAGCCTCTCACAATGTAATGCCTAAAGCCATTATGGATAGACTTGGTCTTGAAATCACTCAACCTTATGGAGATTTATATTCATTCGATTCAAGAAAGGTTAAATGTATAGGCATGATAAAATACTTAGTAGTAAAACTTGCACAGATACCTGCAAAAAGCGTTCTAATGGATGTGGTGGTCGTTGATATACCCCCGAAGTATGGCATGCTCTTATCTAGGTCTTTGGGCGCCAAAATTGGAGGATCCCTCCAACTCAACATGACGTACGCCATGATCTCGATCTTTGGAGGAAAAGTCACACGCTTGTACAGAGAAACCAGGTTGGCGTTAATAGTAAGTGACACACTCAACCCAAATAACTACCCTGTTTATATTGTTGATCA
This sequence comes from Picea engelmannii, assembly GCA_009831015.1. Lineage (NCBI taxonomy): Eukaryota > Viridiplantae > Streptophyta > Pinopsida > Pinales > Pinaceae > Picea > Picea engelmannii. Next base: position 64,723 of record ML810770.1, on the reverse strand, counting down.
AGATTTGGGGAATTGTATTCTATATATTGATGATGATATTGATGTATGTATAGAAGAAAGTTGTACAGTTAAAGAAACATAAAAAGTAGAAAAAATAGATAAAGATGTATATAGTTCAAGAGTTTGGAAATTTGTTTTTGATGGTGCTTCATCCTATGAAGGAGCAGGAGATGGAGTGTTGTTCGTGGCACCTGACGATGAATTTATCATACCTTTTTCTTATAGACTACAATGTGATATTGATTATACTAACAATGTTTGTGAATACGAGACTCTAGTCCTAGGATTATAAGCTGCCATAAAATTAAAATTTAAGAACTTAGAAGTCTACGATGATGCTTAAATGATCATAAGACAATTCAATCATCAATACCAAGATAAGCATCTGAGGCTGAGAGATTATAGGAACTGTGCTTGGGATCTGATTAAGAAATTATTTTCATCAGTTAATGTTCATTTCATCCTTATGACTAAAAATCAACGAGCAGATTCACTGGCTAAAGCAACCTCGACCTTCACACCTCCAATGGTTTTTAAGCTTAAATATCATATAGATATGAGACATAGAACTTCCATACCGAATAACATACAACATTGGCAGGTTTTTGAGGACGATGAACAACTCAGAAAATTTCTAGAAATGATAGAAGAGTTTGTCGAAACACACGTCGACCAAGAAAACTGGAATGATCCCGTTTGGATCATGCAAGAAGGGGAAGACCCCCAAGATTTTCAAGACAAGATTGCTAATCACCGTATGTTGATTTTGAAAAATAATCAGATTCCCAAAGGCTTGATCCCTTTAGAGAGGTTATTTAATCACAACGACATCCCTTTGAAATCCACTTTACAACCTCAGCCATAAGAGGTTGAAGATTGCGATATAGGTACCAAAGAAAAGCCAAGGTTGGTAAAATTATCCAAGTACCTTCCCTCTGAAATAAAAAGTAAGTATGTCGAGTTACTTAGACAATGTAAAGATGTTTTTTCTTGGTCATATGACGAATTGAGAACCTATGACACTAATATAATGGAACATAAAATCCCTCTGAAACAAGGTGTCAAACCTTTTAGGCAGAAACTTAGACAAATAAACCCCATACTGCTGCCATTAATAGATAAAGAAGTGAAGAAACTCTTGGATGCCAAGATCATTGTCCCACTAAGATACTCTGAGTGGGTAGCAAATTTAGTCCCAGTAAGAAATACAAATGATGAAATTAGACTGTGCATAGATTTTAGAAATCTGAACTGATCATCACTTAAGGACAATTATACATTACCCAAGATGGATCATGTTTTAGAGAAAGTAGTTAGAGCTAACAGAATGTCCATGATTGATGGTTTTTCAGGTTACAATCAAATTGCAGTGCATCAAGATGATAAAGAAAAAACTGCGTTCACTACCCCTTGGGGTACTTTTATTTCACTACCCCTTGGGGTACTTTTATTAATGACAAAATGCCTTTCTGTTTAATGAATGCAGGAGCAACCTTCCAACGAGATATGGATATTGCCTTTGTTGGTGAAAGAGATAATTTTGTTGTTATTTACCTTGATGACCTAACTATTTTTTATAAATCTAATACAGAACATTTAGTACACCTCAAGCAAACTTTCAAGAAATTTCGCAAATTTGGTTTGTTACTAAACCCCAAGAAATCTCGTTTTGCAATGCAAGAAGGTAAAATATTGGGTCATATAGTGTGTAGGGATGGAATCAAAATCGACCTGAAAAGGATGGAGGCAATAGATACTATAAACATTCCTAGAAATGTAAAAGAAATTCAGTCTTTTTTAGGAAAAATAAATTTCTTGAGAAGATTCATTCCTAACTTTGCTAAAATCGTAAAAATGATTATAGATATGCTTAAGAAGGACAATGAGGTGAAGTGGACAACTGAAGCCAAAGTGTCATTTCAACATATCAAGAGAGTGATAAGTGAAGCACCAATTCTGGCAAGCCCAGATTATACAAAGGAGTTTTTTATTTTCTCTTTTGCCTCGGAACACACTATCACAGCTATATTATTACAAAAAAATGAGGAGGGTTTCGAGAAACTCATTGTATTTTTTAGTAAAAGTATCAAAGACGTTGAGTTGAAACATGACATATTAGAAAAACAAGCTTATGCAATGGTGAAAGATCTCAAGGATTTTAGAACTTACGAACTGCACTCAAAGATCATTGCTTATGTGCCTACAAGTTCTGTTAAGGATATACTGGTTCAGCTTGAAAGTGACAAAAGGAGAGGTAGATGGTTAGCAAAAAATCAGAAATTCAAACTAGAATTTAAACCAACTAAGATTATTAAAGGTTAGGGTTTAGCTAAATTGATGGTTGAATCAAATTTGAAAGCACTTGGAATAAACCATCTACAAGAAAATGCAGGAATTTTTGAGATAGAAGAACTCGATGTTGTTGTGTCCACAACCGAAATTCTACCCAAATTCTCTTCTTGAAATTGGTACCACGATATTGTTTCTTATTTACTGACCCTTTAGTGTCCTAGTGAATCAACCCCATCTAAAGCTAGGACATTGAAGCTACACATTGTAAAATATTGTATTATAGATGGTAAATTGTATTGGAAGGACCCCCTAGGTTTCCTACTGAGTTGCTTAGTAGAAACTGAAACAGAAAGGGTTATAGATGAATTCCATAAGGGAGTGTTTGAAGGACACCATGCTTGGTGAGAAATGACTTATAAAATCCTAAGAGCTGGGTATTACTGGCCCAAATTATTCACAGATGTAAACACTAAAGCTCGAACTTGTACTCCTTGCCAGTTATTTACAGGCAAGCAGAAACTCCCAGCTTTACCTTTAGTTCCAATTAAAACTGAAGCTCCATTTCAACAATGGAGTCTTGATTTTATTGGAGAAATCCATCCATACTCTAGTGCTCAACACAAATAGATTCTAACTGCTACAGACTATTTCACTAAATGGGTGGAAGTTATTCCTACGAGAAACACAACTGACTCGGTAGTGATCAGTTTTTTGGAGGAAAATATTTTATCCAGATTTGGTTGTCCCAAAAAAATAGTTATTGATAATGCCCAAGCATTCAAGTCTATGGCCATGATAGGCTTTTGTCAAAAATATAATATTGTGCTAGGACACTCCACAACTTACTATCCACATGGTAATGGTCTAGTTGAGTCATCTAATGAAAGTTTGATTATTATAATTAAGAAGGTTTTGACCGAAAATAAGAAAGCATGGCATGTGCATTTAAAATATGCTTTATGGGATAACATGATAGGTACCAAAAGGTCAATTGGGATGTATCCATTTTAGATTATATATGGTACCGACGTCGTTTTACCAATAAATCTATCACTACCAGTAATGAACTCTATCAAGACTCAAATGAAGAATTGAACGACATTACCAGAAGGATAAACCAACTAATTGAGGTTTAGAAAAATAGGGCCGAAGTAGATGAAAAGTTATAGAGATATCAATATAATATGAAAAGCTTATTCGACCACAAAGATAAATATAGAGAATTCTTCCCTGGTGATTTGGTCTTAAAATGGGAAGCCAGGAAAGAAGATGCATGTAAACATGACAAGTTTGATTCGATCTGGTGTGGCCTGTACAAGATTTCAGCCTCTGAGGGAAAAAATGTTTTTTTATTAGAAAATATCGATGGAAATATTCTTAACACCCCTGTCAATGGGTGGTACCTTAAAAACTTCATGCAGTAATATGTTTTTGAACCCTCATTGTACATACCGGTTTATTTTCATATTTTGTTTATAGTTACATTTCTTTCGGTAAGTTTTTGTTTTGTTGTAAATATGAAAGGCCAACTAAGAAACGAAAATATAATGTGTATATATATATATATATATATATATATATATATATATATATATATATATTTGCAATAAGAAACTTTCTGATTTACAAGAGTTCCTGATAGTTATCATGTTGTGTTATTTACAGGAGAGTTGTTGATAAACCACGAGACTAGATATATCAAAAAGGTGACATGCATGGATATTCATGTTAAATACCTTTCGAAAAAGGTAATAAATAAACAGTATTTCAGCTGGAAATACAAAGAACTACCAAGGTATGAATTTTTGTCCTGAAAACTCAGGTTAGAATGTCATATGAGATATAAATGAGTGAGACAGTAATTTCATGGTTGCTAATATTATCACTGAAATTTTCAAAAGGAGAAATAAAAATAAAAATAAAAAAAGGGGCTTAAGGAAAGGTCACAAGAGTTGAGTAAGAAAATCATTAAGAGTAGTCATATCTACAACAGAATATCTGAAACCCCTTACCTTTCCCATGACTGTGATCAAGCTTTCTTTTCACCTGATCCTAGATACTTTCCCATAAGCTTCTTGAGAAAAGAAAGGTCTCACCTTAGCTTTGGAAACTCACAAACTAACCTTCAAAAGGAAAATAGGTAAAATTTATAGTTCCTCTAACTTCAGCTGAACCGAAATTATGTCTGGGTTAATCCTAACTTTCTTAGTCAATCTAATAGGAATAAACTGACTGGTTTCACTCAAGGAAAGTCCCTGAAAAATATCAACAAGAATTCCCTTAAGAATTTCCCTGAAGCCAAAGATGTTTGAAGGCCAGAAGA
>ML810770.1:28467-58929 GCA_009831015.1 Picea engelmannii | reverse complement strand
ATTAAAAAGAAATTAATTTTGGAGAACCAGAGGCATGTGTGACACTTGGACGGCGGAGACTGTTAGAGGGTTAGTCATTAAAAATTAATTAATTAATGATTTATGAATTAGGTCAATCTCAAAATTCTATAAAAGGAGGGGAAAGGAAGGAAGAAGAGGAGGAACGATTAGCGTAACGTTACGCTGCCGAGTTGTGGCTTGACGGGTTGCTTGTGAGGAGTTGGGTTTATCTCAGTTGTGTTGGAGTGGTAGCTCAGCCGTGGAGGCGAGCTGAGACGCTAGTCTATCTCTGGTTCTTGTGTGGCCCCTTTGCGACTCGGGGGGCTAAGGGGGAAGCAGAGTACCCCTAGCGTTTGGCTGGGAGGTACCGGTGAGCTTTCTACGGTCGGCAAGCGAGACACGGCACGGAGTGCGGGGCACGCGGGATGTCTTCCAACGTGGCGTAAGGCAAAGGTACGATTTTAATTGGTAAGGTAGAAATCGTTTTATATTCGGCAAATTATTGTTATTGGTGATAATATGATGAGATTGGTTGGCATTATAGTTGCAATTTCGCTTCGCAATGATATTGTAGAGTTTGTTTATATTTTGATCATGTGTCACTTTAGTTATGATGTCATGTGTTTTTGCATTGATATGAATTAGGTGATGTTGCTAATTTCTTATTTGTTAAAAAGAAAAAAAAGAAAAAAAAAAACTTCCTATTGTACTTCGCTATTCATAGAAGTAACGAAGGGGATGTTACAAAGAACTACCAAGGTATGAATTTTTGTCCTGAAAACTCAGGTTAGAATGTCATATGAGATATAAATGAGTGAGACAGTAATTCCATGGTTGCTAATATTATCACTGAAATTTTCAAAAGGAGAAATAAAAATAAAAATAAAAAAAGGGGCTTAAGGAAAGGTCACAAGAGTTGAGTAAGAAAATCATTAAGAGTAGTCATATCTGCAACAGAATATCTGAAACCCCTTACCTTTCCCATGACTGTGATCAAGCTTTCTTTTCACCTGATCCTAGATACTTTCCCATAAGCTTCTTGAGAAAAGAATGGTCTCACCTTAGCTTTGGAAACCCACAAACTAACCTTCAAAAGGAAAATAGGTAAAATTTATAGTTCCTCTAACTTCAGCTGAACCGAAAGTATGTCTGGGTTAATCCTAACTTTCTTAGTCAATCTAATAGGAATAAACTGACTGGTTTCACTCAAGGAAAGTCCCTGAAAAATATCAACAAGAATTCCCTTAAGAATTTCCCTGAAGCCAAAGATGTTTGAAGGCCAGAAGAGGATTAATCCAGATCAAATTAAAGTGAGTTGAAAAGCCTTTGTTGTTAAATTTTAAGCAGATATTCTCCCGAGTATATTACATAATGGTTGATTTCCCCCACTCCATATTAAAATAAAATATAGACAGATGGTGAAAGGAAATTCATCTAAATTATTGCTCCCATCTAGTCTAAAGAGATGAAGAAAGGAAATTCATAATATGATTTCCCTCATCTCATCATTTAAATGCTAGAAAACAATGGAAGTGGTGAAAGGAAATTCAATGTGGGAAATCTGATAACATCACCAGGGTACTGAACATACTCATTGGCAGTGAAGCAATATCTACATATCTGAAAGGCTATTATACATGAATTACAAGATGCTCTGGTAACTATTCCTCTTTCGGCTGGATCTACATTATAAGCTTGTGGGATCCCCTAATTTGAAACATTGAAATTACTTTACCTTGAAGCGAACATAATCAGATAAAACCTAGTAGAATGATTAATTTTGTTTTGATTATCTTACACAAATCTGAGGTTAGTTTTAGAGAAGGAAATCTATTGTGAGCCTAAACTCAAGATCACTAGATGTTTTAGTTTTGAAGAGTTTTCAAAGTTAAGGTTGAAGTCTTAAAGTCACGTTTTGAGTTTTCCCAAAAATGTGTTTCACAGAGTTGCATTAATGACTCCATTTACCCAATGAAGGCACTTGGTCTACATGTTCTTCTTGTCCCGCAAGGAGACGAGATCCCTATATGGAGCCTATGTTGAAACAAACTTTAGTTTTCTTCTTATATCCTAAAACTCAGTTTTGTTTGGTTATGGAGCCGCCCTTAGTTCTAAAAAGGAGTCAAAGTCTTTCAAGAGTTTCAAGTTTCGGGTTTCGGCTATTCACGAAGTATGATTTTTAATAACAACTCCAAAGATCCGATAATGAAGTTCCGAAAGTATTGTTTAAAATAATTTAAACTGAATTAAAAGTAATACTTAAAAATGTTTAACGTTTTTCTAAACTTTTCGTATTTTCTTTTTCGGCTATCTCAACTTAAATAGTAGTTCAAAGTCCCAATGTACTTTTTACGAAATCTCTTTCTAATCGTGACTAACTAATTTTTAAACATACTTAACAAATTGTTAATCAGTCGCATTTCGAGAAAGAAAAGAGATATCATTATTTCGCACTCATAAAACCCTAAACCCCGAAATCCCGAAAATAGTGAGCGCTTAAGTGTAATTAAATTAACTTTAAAACATGATTAATCATATTAAATGACGTTTCGTGTTTCACTATTCAGGAGTTTTCGAAGACATTCTTTTCAAAATCCTAGTTTTGAATCGCTGATATGTGGCAGTATCTATAACGGATTAATGGATATATTTTAAGCGTAAAGTGTGTATCTGCATGCATACCATCCCCATTAAAGAATTTAATTTTTATCGCCTGTCTTGATTACGCTCAATTTAAGGCAAGTTATGGGTCAATAAAGGTTTGTTATTTCAAATTTCATTTTACTTTCATACAAGAAGCGAGTTACATTCAAAAGAGCTCACACATTCCTTCCCTGTAGAAGGTTTTCATTTTTATCAAAAACATCATGGAACCCAGAAAAGTGCCTAAGAAGAGTGAAGAGGTCGGTGAGAGATCAAATCCGGATGGAGATGTTATATTTGATACTACGCCACATGCTGTGGATTCAGACAAGTCCTGGAGGCAAATTTTTGAAATCTTGGAGTATGAGGTTAGAAATTTCCCTGATGATTTAGGAAACGAAAGGAATGAAAATAAACTCAGAGATATAGCAGAGTCCGAGCTCCATAAGATATCCACACAGCTGAGAATCATGCCATACAATGACATGATAAGCTTGGCTTTAGAAAATATAGGCATTCAGACTAGGAGCATTCCAAATCACCAAAAGGTCATCGTTGGCTCGTTCAGACCAAAGCACATCCAAGTAATGTATAAATTGTCCCCTACTTCTAAATACATTTATAATGCCAAATTTGTAGAATAATTTCAAAGAAAGGAGTGTATAGAATTGGATCAAACATATCCAGGTATAATCAAAGAGTGGTGTGGAATTCCAATGAAATTTAGAGATGATACACATGGAATTTATGCCACAACATCGTTAAAAGAATACATGGTTTATATAGCACTGATGTTATGTAGACTATTTGGGAGGAAAATCCCTACCCATTTCTCGGCAGAATGGGTACCAATCATACATGAGGTAGCTAAGGGTTACCCTTTCAACTGGGGTAAAATTTTATCATATAATCTAACTAAGGAGATTGCAAAGTATCAAACAACAAAATTGAAAGGTCAACTTGTATCTTTTTACATGTCTGCATATATTATGAATGCTATCTGTTACATGACTCCATTCCCCCTGATGAATTGGAGCTAGAACTCAACCTGTGTTGAACCCATTCATGTTTATCACTCTAAACTATGGGAGGAGAACATTAAGGATTTCTTTTATGAAATCTGCCACTGCGTAGTGATCCCTGTGCACCAAATTTTATATAGTTATGCACCCCCTCGGATTTTAGAGCAAATCGTGGAAAACCTCAGAATAGTTGTTGATTTGTTTATCGAAGAGAATTTATCTTATGTTAGAGTCTTCGGTTGTTCAATTCCTCCTCACGCACTTCCAAAGTTCCTTCCTGACAGACTAGTGTGCAGGGATATGGCATACCAGATAATAACATGAGGCATTGGTACAGATTTAAAAGCATCCCAGAAGAAATTATGGCCAGTTTTTCCTGTGAAGATTGGGAAGTTTTCATTGCTTAATCTTGGTGATTCTAAAGTGGAAGCTGCAGCATTAGAAGACATTAAGTTGGTAGATATTGAACTCAGAAAGAATGACCCATAAAAAATTGTGGGAAATCATCTAACTTAGTGCAACATGAAAACATTTGAGCATGAAGCCTCCCCTTGTGAAAACATATTCAAAGGAACCAGAGCATATGAGGAGATATTAGAGAGAGTCTAGGCCTTACCCCCTGATTCACAGACCAACTTTCTTTCTTGCTAGAAGCACAGACAAAGTGGGTTGCCCAAAATACTACAAGGAGAAACAATAACCTCTCCTCTAGAACATGAAAGCATACCCCCAGGTTTCAACTCAAAGCCTTATGACGAGAAGACTGTAGAAGAAAATCCAAAGAAGACTGGAGCATCTTCACAAAAAGAAGAAGCTTCACAAACAAAGTTTGAGCTTGAGACACCTCCAAAGTTGAGTCAAACGATTCCACCTTCATCATCGACTATTCCTGCTGATATTCCCAAAATAGAAGGAGAAACCCAATCTACAGACTTGGGCATCCCTATTACATCATTGACTCCTTTACAGTCAACATTTGGGACTCCTCATTTAGAATTTATATATGTAAGTGACCTCACTCCAATATCTAGAGAAGAGATACCTTCCTATGATTATTTTTTCAGTAAGAAGAGGAAAGCAGTAGTGAAACAGGAAATGCATTTGAGAGAAGGCACAATGGTAAAGAAACAAAGAGTGCTCATAGATGGATAGAACCTAGAAGAGGAAGATTTCTCCACTGAGGTAGCGGGCTCTATGGGAGCTTTGGCAATGACTGACTTATTTTCTTTTGACAATCTAAAAACAAGGTTTAAGTATAAGGATCAAATGATAGCCCAACTGCAAGGTCAAAGAAAAATATCAGAGAGGAGATAAACAAAGGGCTAGAACAAGCTAGAGATGCTGACAAACATGAGATTCGACTGCTCAAATCTATCTTGGATGAGATGTATAAGAATATGCAAGCCAATCAGGTATAGTTCATCCATCAAGAATAATTAGAGAGAAAATTGCAGGATAGGATAAATTCTATTCAAAATCAGGTGATAGATTTAAAAAAATTTCAAGCCTAGGCACTGGAGGTGCATACAAAGATAGAAGCAGAGCAACAAAGATTGATTTCTAAGGTAGAGGTTATTGAGAACTATTTCCAAGAAGTAAGTCAATATTTCGATAACATTGTTTTGAAAGAAAAAGAGGCAAAAGCAACCTGAGCCACTTTTCAAAAGGTAGTTGTACTTTCGGAAAAAGGAGAGGTATCAAAAATTCCAAGGTTGTCTGTCACAGAGGAGATCAGAGGTGATATCATGCTTAAAGTATGGGATGCCAACATAGCCAAAAGAAATAAAATGGCTAAGGAAGTCAAGGATGATTGCTAAGAGACTTTTGACTTGTTGGACAAAATATCGTTAGGCATTGGAGAAGACAATTGTCCTGGGCTACTAGGACAGATCAATATTGTAAAACATCAACTAAAACTCAAGGAGAACTTGAATGAAATTCAAGTTGAAATTTCTCAATTAAAAGATATTGATGTTACCCAAATAGACAGATGGCTGGTGAAGCCAAATTTAAAATTGCAATCAGTTAAGTTTGTTGACAAAGAGATTGAAGACCGATTCCTAAAAATTCAGAGAAAGTTTTATCTGTTCGAGGCAAAGGATATACTAGAGCCTCCTAGATCTTTTGTGCATTTTCTAGAAAAATGTATTGAATGTCTCGGACTAAAAGAAGGAGATACTTTGAAGAAGCAATGAAGTATCATATTGTAGGCTCATATTATCAAAATGATAGATAAATAAAAGATAACCATGCAAACGGTTCAAGTTTGCAATTTTGTAACTGTTAGCCCCTAGGAGTTAGGAAATCACCAACCGTCAAGAATTGGTGACTTTGTATAAATATAATTTCATAAGACTAAGAAAAGGCTTTTTTGTGGCCAATTGTACTAGAGAAGTTTTCTCATTTACAATGATTAACGAAAAATACAAACGGAGATTCCAAATTCTGTCAACCCTGAGTTATGTGTTCCTCTTTACTTTCATTTTCAACATCCTTCCCTTATGTATCTTTGATGAATGTTTAGTTGCAATTTAGTACAACATATACTGTGGTTAAGAGTTATTTGGTTATCTAATTGTTTACAATTTGTCCTCTGTGCTTGTTATCAACAGGTTCAAGACCTTAGATTATTTAAATTACTATATTTTTATGCTTCATCAGAGATCTCTTGTCTTCTTTATTCTCTTGTTGAAAAGTGAGATTCCTCCATGATTGATGCCTCACATTGTTCAACAACTTTATGTTTTTCTCCCATCACTTTCATGATTTTTGAATTTGACTCAGAAACGGGAAACGACCTCTGAAACTGTTATATTATTAAGTTGAGTTTGGGAATTTTTCTCTTATAATCCAAAACAGAAATAGAAAACCTTGAAAACAAAGTAATAAATTCTTTAACCTTTATCCCTCATGACTGTACCTGTTACCAGACAACCCAATATAGAACCCGATCTTTCAGATCAGACTAGCATTTCTTTAAACTTATTTAGCACTATCTTACAAACAACAAACACCCGGGTTGAATTAGAACATTCATGGGCAGCAATTAAACGTGATATTAGCATCCAGGAACACTGGGAATCTAGACAGAGACAGTTAAGAAACCAACCATAACTTTTATTTTTAGTAACTGATACATTTTATATCTTAACTCTCTCTACGTTTTTCAGATGCCTTGACAGTATACTTTAGAGCCTTAAAGTATAAACTCGGGAACAACAGGAACTTTGGTAAGTTCTCTCTCCTATGTGCACAAAGCGTTAAGGCTCACGAACCTTGATTTGATCGGATGGTTGATGGCCCTCTGTATCGGTGATCCTACGAACACTATCGCTCTTTTGTCTGAGCTTTCTCGCCTTCTTCTCATTTTACTCCTTAAATATTCACTTTGACACTTAGCCGAATTGTGGATCTGTGCACTCCTTGCATATCTTCCGAAGTCTGAATCTTCGAACTCTCATCGATGCTTTCCTATTTTCCATCGTCGTTGTTGTTCTTACCATCAATGAAAAGCACATTGTTCCTATAAAACATGCCAACAAAGTTTATTGACACCAAATTGTTTCAAGAATCGGTCTTAGGGTGGACATAACGTTGATATATATGCTTTATGGTTGTTGGGTGACATAAGTTATGCCTCGGGTTATGCATACTCACTGGCATTTTTTTCAAGTGATTCAGCTCTTAAGAAATTTACAGAAGTAATAACTTTGTGTGTTCTGGGTAACAGTCACTGTCCAGTGGACGTTCACCTCCCCTCTGCAAACGTGAGTGCACTACATGCATAAATTTTTATACCCTAACAGTCGTTGTTTCCTCTGTGGCTAACTATTGTTCCATTTCCCAAACCGGGAGTTATAATGAACCTTGTGGTTTTCTACTATGCTTGTATCTAAGGGTCTTTACCTATGGTTGATATTCCTATGAGGACCTCCAATTCTTTGTGCTATTGATGAGTGAGCGCACTCTTGATTACCTCTTTGTATTTGTTGTGACAGAGCCCGATTTAAAAAATCCCCAACTATTCTTGCTTCTGTCGGGCATCTTTTTGGTTGTCAAATATTGGTTATCAAGTGGAGTGGTTATGGAATGTTTTGTTGAGTCCCTTTCTCATCTTCCTATGATGAAATTGGTTAAAAATTTTTGATTGGGAATGAGTAATAGTATGCAGTCAAGGGATGCCTCTTTTTCATTATACTTTCGATCACTGTGTTCTTACAACATGGTGTTAATTGCAAATTAGAGACTACTGTGTGTTTCACTAGGCCCGATCAGGGTTATATATAGTTATGGAAATGGTGACTATGTTTATTTCTTTATGTTCACTGTGTATCTATTATGGAATCATCGTGCATATTGTAAATAATTGCATCGACACTGATGAAGCTTGGGTTTTGTATTGATTGTGGTTTCTTTGCAAAATCTTATTGGTTGATATGATGAAGAGTGTATGAATCAGGCATGTTCTGGAAGTCTGTTCGATTTGGAAGGGACTAGTGCATATGTTTTAAATTGGCTTATTGTGAATAGATAGACAGGGTATGATATTTTATAGTGATGCTTATGGGATAGAGGTGGAGCAATGTTGTTGTGTGTTTTATTTTAATTCTTAAGAGGAAAGAAAATAAATTAAAGACCAAGCATTTTCTTAACAAGACTGTTGAAAGTCATTTCGATTATGAGTATGATTGCAAACTGTTCTAATTGAGGAGTTTTTGAGGAAATTAAATGTTGAACAATGAATAGTTTTGATGCACAATCATTATTGAATTGGTGTTGGTTATTTTTGTATTGAGTACAGATTTATGTCTATTGATTACTTGATTTGTTTTATGAACAATATTTATTATTTCCTTTCCATTCTCTTACTTTTCTGCACATTGCAAGTCCCCTCACATTCCCAAATTCACTATTCACTCCCTGTTCTTAAAATTAAATTATAGTTAAATGAAAAATTTGTATTATAGCAGTTGAAGGATGGCATAAGGATGAGTTACATTTGATATGTTTTGTTATTAAAATATAGTTGATTGTTTGATTATTTGTTGAGCAGTAATCATGGTCTACCCCCCTTCATTTTACCACTTTTTGCTCAATACAATCCCTCATATATCCTAGAACCCTTATTCACCCCCTGCTCATTGAAAAGTATTAAACGATTTTTATGGATTGAATTGCATGAGTCTGATGTGTTGTTGAGCCAAACTTTATTTCATATTTAAATAGATGTCATGTATGGTTTGTTCAAGGAACTAGTTGCTAATAAATAATGCATACATGAATGATCTTCTTCAGCAGAGGTAGCCATGGCCAAGGTAACAGGGGAAGGGGAGGGGGTAACATTTTGATGCAGACTCACAAGAGTTGAGACAAATATTCCAAGATGGATTTTTTAACTGGATTGGACAAGGAGTGGTCCAACCTAGGCTAGAAAGGCCTCCTTTCCGAGCCTCGCATGTCCCTGGTATCCCAGTTCCCCCTCATGTCTCATTACAACCTGAAGTCCCTGAAAATGACAGATGGAAAGAGATTATCCACCCGATAGTCTCCCAACATCGTGGCTAGCCCAATTTGTCTCTACATACTCCTCCTCCACCGGTTAACTCAATTGTCCAAGTTGCCCCTGCACACTCACCAATACAGTCTTCCCACGCAAGCAAGAAAGTATTAATTTCAGAAGATGGAATGGCTAATGTTTTTTCACCAGGGGAACTCATTGGATTATCACAAGCACAGAGAATGGATCGTGCTCTGGAAGAGGCAATCCCTATAATTGGGGTAAAGAATAAATGAAATGACCAAAATGGAGTTGGATATTTCAATTGGAAGATATGTAAAGAATCGTATCTAAGATGACTGGAAAAGTTGAAACAAGTCCAGATATGATTTGTTTGTTATGGGCAAAGCCAAAATTTTCGGAGATCGAATCGATCATCAGTTCCCAACCATGGGGTGAATGAAACCCAATACATAGATCGGTTGCTAAAAGAATGAGAAAAGCTTTCATTGTACTAGCAAGATTCTTAATCAGATGTGGTATGATCATTTATGAAATTGGTATTCCATATATGGATAAACGGTATCAAGCTGCTGAATTAGCACTTTTAAAAGATACATGTATAAAAATGTGTATACCAATACCAYGAATTGTGGAGAAACCAGACAATTCGAATCAGGAAAATTGGCTATATTTATTGTTAGTATAGGATCRAGGATCATAAATTGTTGGTAAGAAGGGGGTAAAAAGCGATTCTCTTAGAGAAATMTAAGGTTAAAAATCGAATCCCACCATGCACTTGATAAAGGAAAAGTTGTTGTTTCCCCCTCCTCTCCCTCAAATGACTCTGCCAAATTTGTTTCATCYYGCATGCATTTGAGAGATGATTTCTATCATGTTATCATTGAGATTAGGCCTAAATTCTCCACACAGCCTAAGACAAATTCAGAGAAATCAAAGGGAGACAACAACAACAAGGGGGAAATTGCCTCCCAGAGTGGCAAATATGGTTTTTGAGTGTTTTTATTTATTGATTGTTGAGAACAGTTGACTTCTGAAATTTTTGGACAACACACTATTTTTTTGATATGTTGGATATTATATTTTTTTGGATATGGTTTCAAATATCATTGATGTTAATTTTCAAATTATGAGAGTGATGTGGGAGCCACAAGGAGGGATGTGTTTGATTGATTAACTAGTTGTGTTTATGTTGTTGAGACACTAAAGGGAGTCACAAGGGGTCCCACCTACTAGTTATTATTTATTAAGACCCTTATTATTATTTTATTAATTTTCCCCCTAAACTAAAAGTTATTTGAGTTTTAGTTAACTTAGCTAAAAGAGGTAGTTTAACTACTTCAACTAATTTTGATTGCTTAAAGGAGAAAAGAGAAGGAGGAACAACACGAGAATAAAAGGAGAAAGCATACTAAGGTCTGCTCTTGAGTTTTATTGAGATAATTCAATTTTAATTCATTCTTTAATTCATTGAAAGCCTAATTCTATTTTATGATAGCAGGGTCCTATTGTAGAAAACAAGATTCAAGGTTGAATTACATCATTCAGACACTTGTTTTTCAGATGTGTTGATCTATCTTTGATAGTCTGTGTAGATCTGTCTGTTTGTGAATTAAATTTCATGACTAATAAAGGATATCGTGCAAAGTCGAGTGGGAGACAATCTGTGGAAAGTTGATCCAGCTTTTAAAGTTCATTTTTTTACTTTCTATCATAAGTCCTTTTGTATGGTTTTCATCAGGGACATCTAAGTTTGACTTTGGTCCAAACTTCCTCAAGGAATTTTGTAAAGAGAACGATTCTTTTTATAAATTGGAATGAAATAAGAGATTGTTTTATGTCTCATCTGTGTTAATCATTGACTTGGTATTTTTACTTATGCCTCTACATTTATTTTTTCATCTGTTATATTCATAAAATTACATAAATATTGAATTTTTCAACAATCTTTTATTATAAAAAAATCAGCCTAAGCCCTTGTAGCCAATACTTGTGGATTAGGAAACAACTTTTTATGGCTATAAACATATGGTGATATTCCCGTCTATCTTTATTTATCCAAGTAATATTTGAAAGCACATAGAGATAACACATGATTGTACAGATTAAGTTGCAGTTGAGCAAGTGTACCAGGTTGGTACAATGCGATGTGAAAATTTGGTTTGAAGTTGAAGATGGAAAGACTCATGTTTGTAGGTTGAAGAAATCTCTATATGGGTTGAAGCAAGCTCCTAGAGATTCATATGGTAGAATTGATAGTTTCCTGACGAGCTTGGGCTTTACCTAGAGTAAAAATGATTCTAACCTTCACTTCAAGGTTATGAATGATGAGCCAGTTATATTGTTATTGTATATGGATGACTTATTCTTAGCAATAGAAGAAAATCTCATCATAGATTGTAAGAAGAATCTCATTGTAGAGTTTGAGATGAAATACCTAGGCTTGATGCATTACTTCTTAGGTCTTGAAGTTTTGCAAATCCTAGAGAAAATCTTCCTTAACCAAGGGAAGTATGCAGTTGAAATACTGAAGAGATTCAACATGTTGGAATTTAAATCCATGAACACACCCATGGAAACAAAGTTGAAGCTCCTAGTTGATACTTCATTAGAATTGGTTTATGCTACACTATATAGACAAATTATTGGCTCGTTGATGTATATGATGAATACTAGGCCATATATATGCTTTGTTGTGAACACCTTGAGACAGTATCTTGTAGAGCCCAGACGTGTTCACCTTGTAGTAGCAAAGCATGTGATGAGATACCTTAAGGGTATGTTGGATTATGATCTCTGTTATACTAGAGATCATGACTTCAGATTCTACGGCTATACTAATTTAGATTGGGTCTCTTAGGCCATAGCTCACTCTGATAGTATCATGTAATAGGGTCTAGACTAGTATGATGGTCAATCTGTATAAGATTCTTTTGCGAACACCAATTACTTTAGTAGAATTTATGTGTGAGTCCTTGTGCCATGCAATAACTCTTCCTTCAGAAAAGGCAACCTTGTAGCCTTTGTCTTCTAAGGAAGAAATGGAGACAAGGTTCCTCTTCATCCCAGCTACATATAGTACTTCACTTAGCTGAATTTGCATGTCAAAATCTAGTTTGAATGTAGAAGTTACAACCCCTTTCACATTATATCTAGCATTGTCTCCAAGGACATGTATATTGGTATCTTTCTCAACAAGATTAGGCATGTGATCTCTAAAACCGGTCATGTGCCTGGAGACACCACTTCTAATTAACTAAGTATCATCATTAGTAGGAACCATACCTGAGAGTGTTGAAATGTTGATGTCTCCATCTCTTTGAAGTATTGGCTTCTAGGAACTATATTTGATTGATTCATCAAGCTTGTCTTCCATCATAGTTATGTTCATCATATTTTTAGATTCTTCACAAACCCTTGTCAACTAGGCTAGAAAACCTAATGACTAGGCTAGGCTAGCAACTTTAGGTTTTGTTGGGATTATGACTGCCAACAATAAGCCTTGAAAATTATAATAACACTAGTGAGATGAAGAGATCCTTCAATGAGCTGTAGAAACCCTAATTCTGAAATTTCTGTAGAAAATTGTGAAACCCTAGAAACCCTAGGGCCAAAAATCCAAAATGATCGGAAATGAAATCTGAAGCTTGTTGGAGGTGCGCTGAAGGAGGTCATACACTCCTATACAAATTGTATCCCCAATGTCCAATTTTAAGGTGCTGAAACACCTCAGAAGAGGAGGGTCGTATGAAATTGCAACAAACCCTAGAGGGTCATACAAAACTATAGAAAAGGAAGGCTAGATTTGAATGCTTGTGAAATTGGTTCTTCAAGACCTATGCTCTGATACCATGTTGATTTTTCACCAGGATAGGCTCAAGCATGAATTTTATTCCAATTTTATCATTTTACTTGAACCATAGACAATTGCAGTTACACCTTAAAAAAATTGTTGCAGTAACCAAGATCACAAGAAGAAATATCATGCATAAGTACACACGAAGTATCCTAGGAAACCCTTCTCAACAAGGGAAGAAAACCCAGAAAATCCTTTGCTATATTCTTCAAGAGAAATACCTCCCACACCATAAACCTAAAACACAAAAGGGTGCTCACAAAACCAAGAAGACTAGCTCCCAAGAGAGGTGCACACTTCATCCCTAGAACAAGTACTTGCTGAAATTTCCAAACTCACATGTGTGTTGTGTTTCCTCAATGGAGAAATCACCTTTATTTATATTATACTAGACACATCAAAAGTGGTGTTTATTGGCACAACAGGGCCGACCTCAATAACTCAAAATATATTTAATAATTACCATATTAATTAGCATTCACTTTATGGTGGGGCCGACCTGTACCCTTAACATCACAATTAGGGTTACAAGTAATTCTGACTTTTAGAAAATATAGCAAGCGATCTCACACACCCACTAGTGCTAAGCCACTAGGGGCACGTCTCCTACACAACGAGAAATCTCATGTGTGTAGGTTGAAGAAATCCATGTATGGACTAAAGCAAACACCTCATGCTTGGTATGAGAAAATGGATGGATTCTTGATGAGTTTGGGCTTCAACAAGAGCGTTGTTGATCCAAACCTATATTATCATATTGTTGGTGAAGAGTTCTTAATCTTGGTCCTATATGTGGATGACCTATTCCTCACCGATTTCGAGAGACCTATTGTTGAATGCAAGCAAGCATTGACTGCCAAATTTGAGATGAAGGATTTGGGTATGATGCACTACTTCTTGGGACTAGAAGTATGGTAGAGGACTGATGAGATTTTACTGAGTCAAGGAAAATATACAGGGGAGATATTGAAGAACTTTGGTATGACAGAATGAAAATTCATGCCTACACCAACAGTGACGGATTTGAATAAAATGAATGATACCGATTCATGCGAGATTGATCCACACTTGTACCGACAACTAATTGGATCACTATTGTATCTGGTTAACATTAGACCCGATATATGTTATGCAGTGAATGTACTTAGTCATTTCATGAGTCATCTAAGACAGACTCATTGGATAGCAACAAAACATGTATTGAGATACGTACGAGGCACAATTGGATATGGATTGATATATGCCTCTAGTGTAGACTTGAGTTTGCAGGGATATGCCGATGCAGAATGGGCAGGGAGTGCAGTGGACCAGAATAGCACATATGGTTGTTGTTTTAGATTGGGATATGCCATGGTTTCCTAGTGCAACAAGAAATAGAGCTCTGTGGCCTTGAGTACTACAGAAGAGGAGTATACAACATTGGGTGGGGAAGTCCGTGAAGAAGTATGGCTTTGCAAGCTTCTGACATATTTATTTGATCATGAGATGGATCCTACCATTATTCATTGTGATAACCAGAGCTATGTGAAGCTCTCCGATAACCTTTTTTCATGATATATCAAAGCACATTGAGATAAAATATCATTATATCAGATACATGGTGCAGAGGAAAAAATTACACATCCATTACCTTCCTACCCATGAGTAGATTGCAGATATCTTCACCAAATCGCTTGCCAAGAAGAATTTCAAGTAATTTCGTGAGAGACTTGGCCTAGTGGAGAATACCTCCCTAGATGAGAGGGAGTGTTGATGATTATGGCCAAGACGAAGTTCGAGTACTTCCATGAGAGACTTGGCCTGGTGGATAGTTCCTCCCTAGCTGATAGGGAGTGTTTATGATTACAACTGTGTGAGACATCCTCCAGGAAAAATACTGAGTGAGTCTGCCTGAGAGAGAGGCCATGATTTGGGTGCGCCCATGAGATGGGTGTGTAGTTCCTCTCTAAGATGGATATGGAAAACTATGTGCCACTGTGTAGGGAAGATTCCCATGAGCCAGGTGTGTCATTCTCTCTGAGACAGATATGAAACAATGTGCGCCCGTGAGAAGGGAAGATGCCCATGAGGTGGGTGTATCGTTTGATATGAAACGATGTGTACCCCTGTGAGGGGTGAAAGAGCCCATGTGATGGTTTTACTGTTCTCCGATGTGAAAAGAGTTGAGATGATGTGATACTCCATATGATTATCATAATATACTTAAAGAGATAGAGATATGTTGAGTAGAACATCCCTGTGGTTGAGCACAAATGGAAGTGATCCTAGTGGTTGAGCACTAGTGAGTGTGTGGTCTGATGATTCTTCTGTCAGACACAGTGAGATAGAGATATGTTGACTTGGACATCCCTGTGGTTGAGCACAGGTGGACGTTCCCCTAGTGGCTGAGCACTAGTGGGTGTGTGACATCCCTTTCTATATTTTCCAAGAGTCAGACTTACCTGTAACCCTAATTGTGAAGTAAACGGTTGAGGTCGGCCCCACCATAAAGTGAAATATAATTAATGTAAAAGATAATTAATATGGTAATTATTAATTATATTTTGAGTTATTGAGGTTGACCTTGTTGTGCCAATAGACACCACTTTTGATGTGTCGAGTCTAATATAAATAAAGGTGATTTCCCCATTGAGGAAACACAACACACATGTGAGTTTGGAAATTTCAACAAGTACTTGTTCTAGGGATGAAGTGCGCACCTCTCTTGGGCGCTAGTCTTATTGGTTTTATGAGCACCCTTTTGTGTGCTAGGTTTATGGTGTGGGAGGTATTTCTCTTAAAGAATATAACAAAGGATTAGTTGGGTTTTCTTCCCTTGTTGAGAAGGGTTTCCCAGGATAATTCTTGTGTACTTGTGCATGGTATTTCTTCTTTTGATCTTTGTTACTTCAACAAATAGTTTATGGTGTAACTGCAATTGTCTATGGTTCAATTAAAATTCTAAAATTGGAATAAACTTCATGCTTGAGCCTAGCCTAGTGAAAAATCAACAAAGACTTGATATTCAACACCAAGTATATCATGCAGACACTATGAAGTTTTTGTAGACTCAAAAGAAATCAAGACTCAGAGTAACTTGATCTCAGAAAGGAGAATATGGGAAAAAGAGACATCTTCCAGGATTGGTAGAAAGATACCATGAGTTTATAAGATGATATCATAGCTTCAGAGACCTCTAGGAGACATGAAATCTCTTGAGAAGATTCCCTTGTTTCAGTAACAGAGAAGAAAACCAAACAAAAGGACTGCATTTTGTCTTAATACTAGAAAGGAAGTAAATGGTGACTTCCAAGATTGATCTAACAGATCAAGCATGTTGCAAATAACAATATAAAGATGTACAAATCATGATTTGTGTCCAGAGGATTTTCCCAGCAAGAGGGAGAAGACTATGACGAGACACTTGCTTTAGTAATCAAAGAAATAGTTCCAATATTCGAGAAGACAACCAGAACAACCATGATTCTGATACAGTATGTGATTCAGAGTGAGAAGTCCCTGTATTTGAGATTGATTTACCTCCATGAAAGAGGAAAATCTACCTTTAGTATCAATTATTGATCCCCTCTCAGATGAATTTGTTTCTATGATTGAATTGAGGAGCTAATCTCAGAGTTCAATAGCTATAGTGAGAATAGAGCAAGGCATTCTCAGCTTCAGAAACAACAGTTGCGGGTGAAAAATCCCAGTTTCAGAGGGAACAGTCATAGAGAGAGTAGAATACATACTCTTAGGTAGTGAGATAGATAGTGCTTTGCAGAAAGCACATAGAGCTAGCACATGATTGTACATATTACGTTGTAGCAGAGCAAGTGTATCAGGTTGGTACAATGTGATGTGAAAATTTGGTTTGAAGTTGAAGATGGAAAGACTCATGTCTGCAGGTTGAAGAAAGTGTTATACAGGTTGAAGCAAGCTCCTAGATCTTGGTATGGTAGAATTGATAGTTTCCTGACGCGCTTGGTATTTACCAAGAGTAAATTTGATTCTAACCGTCACTTCAAGGTTATGAATGATGAGTCAGTTATATTGTTATTGTATATGGATGAATTATTCTTAACAAGAGAATAAAAGCTCATAATAGATTGTAAGAAGAAGCTCGCCTAAAAAAATTGAGATTAAATACCTAGGCTTCATGCATTACTTCTTAGGTCTTGAATTTTTTCAAATCCCAGAGAAGATCTTCCTTAACCAAGGGAAGTATGCAGTTGAAATACTGAAGAGATTCAACATGTTGGAATATAAATCCATGAACACACCCATGGAAACAAAGTTGAAGCTCCTAGTTTATACTTCGTCAGAATTGGTTGATGCTACATTATATAGACAAAGTATTGGCTCGTTGATGTATCTGACAAATACTAGGCCATATATATGCTTTGTTGTGAACACCTTGAGTCAGTATCTAGTAGAGCCCAGATGTGTTCACCTTGTAGCTACAAAGCATGTGATGAGATACCTTAAGGATACATTGGATTATGATCTTTGTTATAATTGAGATCATGAATTCAGACTGTATGGCTATACTGATTCAGATTGGGCTGGAAGTGTTTCTGATAGAAATAACACTTCAGGATATTGTTTCAGTCTGGGGTCAGCCATGAATTCATGGTAGAGCAGGAAGCGATAAAGTATTTCTCTCAGCATGAAAGAAGTGGAATACATTTCAACATGTTCCGCTAGTTGTGAATCCATATGGATTCAGAAGTTGTTGATAGGTCTATTCGATCTGGAGATGGAAGCCACTGTGATTGTATGTGATAACCAGAGTTGCATAAAGATTATGGCGAATACAATGTTCCATGATAATTCGAATCACATAGAGATATGGTATCACTACATTCATGATATGGTGCAGAGGAGAGTTGTAAATCTCCAATATGTTGGCACAGATGAGTAGGTTGTAGATATGTTGACCAAGCCCTTGTCTTGTGTAAATTTTGAGTACTTCTTAGACAAGCTTGGTGTTGTTCGAAAGGACCTCCCATGAAAGGGGGAGTGATGTTGATGATACTATGGTATCTTAATCAAAATCAGGTAAAATCCATGGGAAAATCTCGAAGGTGCAGTAAGGAAGGTTTGTTAGAGTACATGTGCATGTATATGCTAACTTTGATCAGTAGTGGTAGCTCCATTAGGATTTTATATCCTAGGGAATCTTTTGATTCCTAGGAAGATTCAAAAGCTCCATTAAGGAAGGTCTGCGAGAGTACCACATAGTAGCTCTGTTAGGATTTTTACATCCTAGGGAATCTTATGATTCCTGGGCAAATCCCGAAGGTTGGGTAAGGATGGTATGTCAAACTACCACAAAATTTTGTTGTTGCACCTGTGTCATTCTATTGCAATATGATGATGATGTTGTTTTCTGAGCCTCGTGTTGATGATTTTGTTATCTCAACCTTGTGTTGGTGATGTTGTTGTCTCAACCTCGTGTTGATGATGTTGTTGTCTCAACCTCGTGCTGATGATGTTGTTGTCTTAGCCTCATGTTTTTGATGATGTTGTTCCAGCCTCGGGTTGTTGATGATGTTGTTCCAACCTCATGTTGTTGATGATGTTGTTCCAACCTCGATATTGATGATGTTGTACCAGCCTTGGGTTGGTGAGATTATTGTTCTAAGCTCAATGTTATTGATGGTGATGTTTCAACTTCATGCTTATGAACGATGATGATGATGATGATGCTACTCCAGCTCCATGCTATGAACTATGATGATGATGATGCTACTCCAGCTCCATGTTATGAACGATGATGATGATGATGCTACTCCATCTCGTTGTTGTGAACGATGATGAGAAAAACTTACGATGATTTGTAGATATGCTAGTCAGTGTTCCAGATGCTAATGATTTTGTTTCCCTCTCTCTCTCTTGATGATGTTGTATTGGGTTATGTTAGTAGAATACCCTTCTCGTTAAGGGGGAGTGTTGAAATGATGTAACTTCGAACAATATTTTAATTATATTTGAGTTATTATATTTAGATCAAATCCCCTTTTGTGGATTGATCATGTCGGGTCTTGTATAAAACCAAATCCCTTTTTTTGGATTGGCCAAACCATATTTATATGGTGGCAATTGCAAAGTAGGTCCTGTTATCCCATATCCTAGGGATAACTAAGGAGATTATGTCTCGAGGCCCACGAGTCCTAGACATGGAGTATCGAGAACCATATGATTTGAGCTTGGCCTTGGAGGGCCCAAATTTTCTTCAATGCCTCATATTTATCAGCAGCAGCAACATCCATCCCATCAGCTTGATTCTGAAATAGCAGTAGGTCTTGCTCCATGAGGTAATGAGTCTGGGTATCATGGAATATGTCACTCTGATTTTCAAATAATTTGAATATGTGCAGTAAATTTTGTTTTGTTTCATGACCTTTGCTTGGAAATTATGCTCTTTAACTTGTCCATACTTGGGGGGGGGGTGACAGAGTACCCTAGTAAGTTAGTTCCCTTAGGGATGAGTTGCCACTAGGTGGGTCTATGAAATGTCATCATCCATTCTTTCCATACTTACCACTTTTCATCATTGTCCCTCTCACCTTTCCCCTACATTGGTTCAAGAATTTGGTTTGCCAAGCTAGTAAGGGTTGTACCTTGCCTTGGGGGAAGAAGGGGCTAAAGGCCCAAAGGGTAAAAGTAGTTGGAAAAAGTTAAAATCCAAAATGAAACCTTGAGATGCTTCGCCCAGGTATTCCTAAGAAATTAATAAAAGGATTCTTAGCAAGAAAATGGGACCCATAAAATAAAATAAAACTCAGGATCTAGTTGGTGGATAGGATGTCTCATCATGAGCCGACCTATTAGGTCCATGGGCATGTAGTGGTATGACACTGCCATCCATATGGTCACCAAACCAAGGTAGTGTCTATTGGTGGCATATCCAAGAGAAAGGGGGACTCATCATGAGCCAACCTTCTCACTTCCATGAAATGCTTGTGGGTAACACTGTCACCACTAGTCACCACACTAGGACAATGTCCTCCAGCTGTTCTCTTGAAAATAAAAAGGAATAATACAAAGAGTAAAATGAATTGAATGGGATAGGAAACAATAACATCCATGACAAGGTGTAGTTGACCCTCTACAGAGGCACCCAAAGGTAAGACCTACATTTCCCTGTTATCATTGCACCCCTTGCCCAAACATTCCCTAGACCATCTCATACATCTACATGACCTAGATTGGTCTTCACCTGGGAAACATCCAAAACTTGAGGAGGATTGGCCCAATAGGATGTCCTAAGACCCTCTCCAAGCCTAGCTTGTTAAACTGCATAACATCTTTGAGCATTTGTCTGGGTAAAGGGGGGTTTGATGCACATGTTTGGGTAACTTGATTATTATATGTGATTGACATTGCTATGATCCTTGTGACTTATGAGACCATGGAGGGCGTACTTGTTGTTGTTGCAGGACCATGACCAACAGACATGTACAAGATGATTAGTTCGGACCTCCATGGGGCTAAAACACCACTAGATGGATGTTGTGACCCAACTAGGGGCAGCGAGACACCATAGGCTTGCACCGAAGAAAAAGAAGGACATTCGACCAGAGACACTTTGGAAGGTATGGACCTAGGGGGTCTTTCCCTTCCACCATGAAATTATCTCTTGAATTCCCCTGACATCATCATATTGATCCTTGACGTCATCCAGTTAGGGTTTTGGCACGATGACGACTTGGTTGACACGTGTGGAAGATTTTGAGGCCTAACGTTTCACTTTTGAGGCCTAGTGTTCCATGATGGGGCCTAATTTCACCCTATGAGGGGCATGATGTAATCCCTAGAGAAAAATTACAGTTTTAAATTGTTGATTTTATATAAAACTAGATTTTTGATGTAAACTAGCCATGTCGGCCTTTTTTGACCTAAATTGTAATTAAAGGTCATGATTATTGTATAAATAAGGGATAAATATATTATATTTTTCATCATATTTTACTCACACAAGTATGAGGTCTGAAATTCGGCCTCTTTTAAGGTTTATTGGCTGAAAATAAGTGGTGCACAACTCTTGGAGGAGGCTTCTTTTGGTGTATTTTTGCATTTTCATGGTGGAAAGTCTTCAACTAGGTTTTGTGGCTAGATTATTCTTGATGAAGTAAATTGAAATATGCAATCCTTATTTATTTTGAATGTTTATGGTGCATTACTTGTTCATTTATAAGATTATGAAATTGCTAGTGTGAAACCCTGGGAGAAAAGCACATGTTATTGTCATTTTCTTTATAACTCTTCACCTACTTGATTTGTTTTTGTTGCAAAATATATCTTCAGCCATCTACAACAACAACAAATTCATCTTAAAATCAAGTTTTAAAGCTGATTATACATTTCCATCATTGCTTCTGACAATTACTAGCATTTTGTCAAGTTTATGTTATCATTTCTAGTCATTTTTTAAGCTTTAATGAGGCATAATTGTGAAGATATTCCTATATATACATTGTTGTTATAAATACTTATGTTGCTTAATATTTTATATCATCTTGTTCTTTTTATCAAAGTCTATGGTTTTATGAAGCACTAACATCATATGGTACTCACACATAGTATTTTTCTTGTTGTCTTGTTTTGGGCACATACACTTAAATATTACTTTGCTTCATCTCATTAAAACCTTTAGAACTTTGGATCAGAGTGACCTAAGAGAGGGGTGGGACTTTATTGATACTCTTACCTTAGCCTTCTCAAAGCCCCAGGTCATTGGGGATGTCTCCCCTGGGGTACTACTACTCCTAAATAGAAACAAGTGTATTGTTTAGGTGACAATGATAGGACAAACGCCTTGTTACACCAATTTAGTGTTCACTTGCCTTTAGCTTTGGGCAAGTACAAATTTAATGATAACATGCCCCTAGGATTTATAAAGTGGTTTTAACCACTTTTGGAAAAATTCATCCCTACTAAGTGAAGATACATAACCCTAACACCTCCTAACTAGTATTTATAAGTGAGGATGGTGCCTCATTTGTTTACTCACTCATTCACACTTATAGTGCACATCTTTTGAATATAGTTGTGGTTGCAAGAAGAAGAAGAAGAGAGAGGCACATGCTCAGTCCTAGGTTATTCTTGGTGGTTTGGTCTTAGTCTTAGCATTGTATTGACAATCTATTATTAAGGAAGTTTTTGTTGGGTTTTCTCCCCCATGAGGGTTTCCTAGGATAAAATGTTGTGTACCTTGTGATTGTGTTTCTTTATGTGATCCTCCTTATGCTGTTCTTTTGGAAATGCATTGAATGTTCTAGTAAATTGAAAATAACCTAATAATAGCTCTAAATTTAACATGGTATGAGAGTTTGAATGAATAGAGCACCTCTCACTGGGTATCTAAAAAACGTCATTGTTTTCATACAAGGAAATTAGGATTTTTTATTGGAAAGGAATTTCTAACCAAAAACTATCTAGGGAAGGGTGCCCTACCCTAACGCATCCTTTGGCATCTTGAGTGCACCTTTTCAGTGGCTATACTCTCTGGGAAGTCAAACCCTAGTTTTGATTGGCACCAGAAAACCAAGAAACCAAAACCAGTAGTCTCAGTCCATATTTGCACAATTCAAGTTTCAAGGGGTAAAAATTGGAATTTTATGAAATAGTCAACTCCAACAAACTCGCCTCAGCCCAGTGCATCTAGTCCCTGGATCATAATTCAAAATTTTGAAGTTTGAGAAATTAGGGTTTCCTCATAAAACCCTAAGTTGCAGTTGCAATACCAATTGTAGTTGTAGTATTAGTTGCAATTGTAGTGTCAATTCCTTCATGCCAGTTCCTTCATGCTAGTTGTAGATTTAGCACCAATTGCGGTACCGGTTGCAGTGAATTTTTTTGTGAAATGTTGGGACTGAATTTTGTTTTCCTAGAGTGCCTTACCCTTGAAAATATCCAGCTAACTTTAAGTTACAAGTTGAAGCAACTTTGAAGTTTTAAAGTTTTGTTATTTACCGTTGTTGTCATATGGAGCCACTACATGTCGATAATATCAGAGGTATGTACTTACATATGTTCAAACTGTATCATTATTCTAAAGGGTATTTGTAGGCGAAAGGATCTTTTGTCTAAACAACAATCATATATCTAGAGTGATCTTAGATACAACACATTCAGAGGAATAATGCACCCCAGGTTTAATTATATTAATATCCATTTATTTTTTATGACATTATTTTGAACATATAGGTTGTATGTTGGATTTATGAGCATCATACTAACCTTTGGTCAAAATTAAAGTCAATCTATTATATTGAAATTAGAGTTTATTCTCTAACTTAGATTTATGTCAAGAAAGCATATTATCTTAGTGCAGAGGACAGGTTGAAGAGAATACTTGTCATCTTGAGTGGAGGACACTAGGAAGAAAAGAAACAACAATCATTCTTGAGGAGAAGACTCCAGGTTCAAAGTTTGATTGATTAATTTGATCAAATTCAAATTTTCACATATCAAGGTTTATAACTACCTCATTACAAGTAAACACTATAGTTGAGATAAAAATCTTTAAAAAAAATTATACTTGGTAGCATGTGAGCATATTGAGATAAATGCTTATTGTAATCATTTACCAAATATAACTAATATCTCCTTTAGGAGAAAAATTCTTTTTTTTGTTTCCAGGAGGAATGATTGATCACAACACTAGAAGAGTGTTGCTCTCATTTATTATTATAGTACTTCTTACTTTTGACCCTTGTTTTAGGTAGGTCACAAGTGATATCTCTGAAGGAGCTACTATGATGATTGTTCTTGCTATTGTCATATTATTATTATAAAGAGTGTTATTCTTGTTTGTTGTTTCTCCCTTGTTGTTCATGTTCTAGGCAGGTCACAGGTGATAACCCTGAGGAAGTTATAGTGATGGTTGCAGGAGACAACATACTAGATGAGACATGGAAAAGACTATCCAAGTTGTATACATGATCGTATAAATTCATGTACCAAATAAGATGAATAAGAAACTACTTTTGATATACAGAGTATCTCATATGGATATTGATTGTAAGGAGAAGAAGGCTCCAAAGAGGACTGAACATTAGAAAAGAAATCACAGTAGACTTGGTCAATGGATAATGAAGAAACCTTTAAAGGAAGAAGAATTTTTTTGAAGTCTAACTCAACCTTTCATATTAAGACTTGATATTCAACACCAAGTATATCCTGCAAAGACTATGATTTTTTTGTAGACTCAGACGAAATCAAGACTTAGAGTAAGTTGATCTTAGAAAAGAGCAGATGGGAAAAAGAGACATATTCCAGGACTAGAAGATAGATGCCATGAGTTGAGAAGATGATATTGTAGCTTCAGATGTCTCTAGGAGACATGAAATCTCCTGAGAAGATTCCCTTGTTTCAGTAACAGAGAAGAAAACTAGTCAGAAGGACTGTATTTTGTCTTAAGACTAGAAAGGAAGTCAGTGGTGACTTCCAAGATTGATCTAAAAGATCAATCATGCTGCAGATAATAGTATAAAGATGTACAAAGCCTGATTTGTGTCCAGAGGATTCTCCTAGCAAGAGGGAGAAGACTATGAAGAGAAAATTACTCCATTAATCGAAGAAATAGTTCCAATATTCGTGAAGACAACCAGAACAACCATGATTTTGATACAGTATGAGATTGAGGGGGAGAAGTCCTTGTATTTGAGATTGAGTTACCTCCATGAAAGAGGAAAAGCTACCTTTAGTATCATTTATTGAGCCACTCTCAGATGAAGTTGTTTCCATGATATATTAGAGGAGATACTCACATATTTAAGTAGCTACAATGAGAATAGAGCAAGTCATTCTTAGCTTCAAAAACAACAATTGAAAATGTAGAATCCTGGTTCCAGAAGGAACAATTGCAGAGAGAGTAGAAGACATACGCTCACGTAGTGAGACAGATAGTTCTTTGCATAAAGCACGTAGAGATAGCACATGATTGTACAGATTAAGTTGCAACTGATCAAGTGTATCAGGTTGGTACAATGTGATGTGAAAATTTAGTTTGAATTTGAAGATGGAAAGACTCGTGTCTGAAGGTTGAAGAAAGCTCTATACGGGTTGAAGCAATATCCTAGAGCTTGGTATGGAAGAATTGATATTTTTCTAAGGAGATTGGGATTTACCAAGAGAAAATCTGATCTTAACCTTCACTTCAAGGTTATGAATGATGAGCCAGTTATATTACTGATGTATATGGATGACTTATTCTTAACAGGAGAAGAAAATATCATCACAGGTTGTAAGAAGAAGATCGTTGCAAAGTTTGAGATGAAATACCTAGGCTTGATGAATTACTTCTTAGGTCTTGAAGTTTTTTAAATCCTAGAAAATATATTCCTTAACCAAGGGAAGTATGCAATTGAAATATTGAAGAGATTGGACATGTTGGAATGTAAATCCATGAACACACCCATAAAAACAAAGTCGAAGCTCCTGGTTGATACTTCGTTAGAATTGGTTGATGCTACACTATATAGACATATTATTGGCTCGTTGATGTATATGACGAATACCGAGCCAGATATATGCTTTGTTGTGAACACCTTGAGTCAATATCTAGTAGAACCCAAACATGTTCACCTTGTAGCTGCAAAGCATGTGATGAGATACCTTAAGGGTATGTTGGATTATGATCTATGTTATACTAGATATCATGACTTCAATATGTATGGCTATACTGATTCAGATTGGGTTAGAAGTGTTTCTAATAGAAAGAGTACTTCAGGATGTTGTTTCAGTCTAGGGTAAGCCATGAATTCATGTCAAAGAAAGAAGAAATCCATTATTTCTATCTGCACGACATAAGTGGAATACATTGCAGCATGTTCTACCAGTTGTGAAGCCTTATAGATTCAGAAGTTGTTGACAGGTCTATTATATCTGGAGATGGAATCCACTATGATTCTATGTGATCACCAAAGTTGCATAAAGATGAAAAAGAACCCGGTGTTCCATGATCATTCAAAGCACATAGAGATATGGCATCACTACATTCATGATATGGTGCAGAGGGGAGATGTAAAGCTCCAATATGTTGTCACAAATCAACAGGTTGTAGATATGTTGACCAAGCCTCTATCTCGTGTAAAGTTTGAGTACTTCTGAGACAAGATTGGTGTTGTTCGAAAGGAACTCCCTCGAAATAAGGAGTCATGCCAATGATACTATGGTATCCTGACCAATAATGGGTAGCTCCGTTAGGATTTTATATCCTAGGGGATTGATCATCCCTGGGAAAATATCGAAGGTCCTGTAAGGACGGTCTGTGAGAGTACATGTGCATGTATATTCTAGTTGTGGTCAATAGTGGTAGCTCTGTTAGGATTTTATATCCTAGGGAATATTTTGATTCATGGGAAGATATCAAAGGTCCAATAAGGATGTTTTGTCAAAGTACCACATGGTAGCTATGTTAGGATTTTTATATCCTAGGGAATCTTATGATTCATGGGTAGATCCCAAAGGTACGCTAAGGATGTACTGTCAAAGTAACACAAAATGTTGTTGTTGCACCTGCCTCATTCTGTTGCCATATGATGATTTTGTTGTCTCAGCCTCGTGTTGATGATGTTTCTGTCTCAGCCTCATGTTGATGATGTTGTTGTCTCAGCCTCATGCTGATGATGTTGTTGTCTCAGCCTCATGTTTTTTATGATGGTGTTCCAGCCTCATGTTGTTGATCATGTTTTTCCAGCCTCGTGTTGTTGTTGATGGTGTTCCAGCCTCGTGTTTTTTATGATGTTGTACCATCCTCGGGTTGGTGAGATTATTGTTCTAAGCTTCATGTTATTGATGGTGATGTTTCAGCTTCATGTTGATGAACGATGTTGATCATGCTACTCCAGCTCCTTGATGTGAACAATGATGATATTGACGATGAGAAAAACTTCTGATGATTTGTAGATATGCCAGTCAATGTTCCAGATGTTGTTAGAAAAATAGGATCGCAGATAAAAATAAATAAATAAAAATGCGTAAATAAAACACAAAAGATACCCAATACAATAGAGACACATATATGTGTGGTTCACCCAGTATGGTCTATGTTCACCAGATAAATTTCCATGTATTTTATTTATTATTATCCAACAAATGAAGGGATACAACCTACAACACACTCGTTGTAACTTCCTCTTCTTTCTCTCACAGTCTCCTCCCTTACAATACAATATTCACAATAATACATAGATGCAATACATTTCCCTCATAAAAGAGGGTTTCCTTCTAGGGAAAAAAACCCTAACATAACTTATACCATCAGATATACGACCTTATAATGAATAGTCCAGATTTATAATGAAATACAATATACATTTACAAGGAATTTTTTCCTTTGGGGGCCCGCTTCCCCCAGGACCCCGTAGAGGGGGTAACCCCCCTCTGCACTCCCCCACGTGGAGGAGTGTACATTTTTATGGGGTGTAAATTATTCATGGGGTATAAACATGACTGGAAGAAAAAAGACCTCTGAATCAAGAAGATAATCAGGCTCCACAACCAACAATATCCCACTTGGAGATTGATCTCAACAAATCCATCGTTATTGTATATGTTGGACTATGATCCTTTTGTGACCTGAAAAATTTCTCATCTTCATATTCATTCATGAAGACCAACTAAAACTGAGAAGGAACTCAGTTTCTCCCCGGTTACTCCCTTTTTTAACATGTCTGCAGGATTATGTCTAGTGTGTATCTTTTCCAACTTCAAATTTCCATCTTCCAAGACAGATTGTATAAAATGGTACCTGAGCTGCATATTACTAGTCTTCAAATGGAATGTTGAGTTCTTTACAATATCAATGGCACTCTCATTATCATAGTACAACCTACTATTCTCCTGCTTCTTTTCCAATTCCTCCATAAACCTTTGAAACCAAATCATCCCTTTACTAGCCTCTGTAGCAACAACATACTCTGCCTCTATTATTCAAAGTGAAACAACCTTTTGCATTTTTGAAATCCAACTTATGGTTGTTACACCCATAGTAAAAACATACCATGTGGTGCTCCTCATGTTATCTTTATCACCTACCATATATGAATCAACATATCCCTGTAGAACAATGTCTGAACCTCCAAAACATAATGCATGAGTAGCAGTACCTCTCAAACACTTGAGAATCCACTTTATTTTCTCCCAATGTTCTTTACCTATATTGTTCATATACCTTCTCACAAGTCCCACTGCATGTGCAATATTTGGTCTTGTGCAAACCATTGCATACATCAAACTACCAATTGTTGATGAATAAGGGACCATGGACATGTATTCTATCTCCTCCTATGTCTTGTTACACATTTCCTTATTTAATTTGAAATGGCTGTCCAAAGGTGTACTAACTGGTTTTGCATTTTTCATTTTAAACCTCTCCAACACCTTCTCTATGTACTCACCCTGAGACAATGTCAATTTGCGATTTTTTCTGTCTCTTGTTATTCTCATACCAAGTATTTTCTTTGCAACACCCAAATCCTTCATCGCAAATGAATTATCTAATTTATTCTTGAGCACATTTATATCCTGCATATTAGACCCTACAACAAGCATGTCATCTACATACAATAGCAAGATAATATAGATTCCATTTTCTATCCTTTTAAAATAAACACGGTGATCATAATGACATCTACTATAACCTCATTCTGTCATAAACCTATCAAACTTCAAATACCACTACCTTGGAGATTGCTTTAGGCCATACAATCTCTTCTTCAACCTGCATACCAAATTCTCCTTCCCTTTGACCTCATACCCCTGTGACTGCTGGATATAAATCTCTTCCTCCAAATCCACATGGAGAAAAGTTTGTTTTACATCTAATTGTTCAAGATGCAAATCTTCTACTACCACAAGACTTAAAATAGTCCTAATTGAAGTCATTTTAACAACATGAGAAAATATTTCATCAAAGTCTATACATTTCTTTTGTGCAAACCCCTTTACAAAAAGTCTAGCCTTGTACCACTTTTTGCCTCCATCTTCTTCCTTCAACTTGTAAACCCATTTATTATGTAATGATCTTTTTCCTGCAGGCAACTGAACCAAATCCCAAGTCTGGTTATTTACTAGGGAATCCATTTCCTCTTTCATTCCTTGCTCCCACTTCTTTTTGGTGTCTACTTACATTGCCTCTTCATAACATTTTGGTTCACCATAATCAGTTAACAATAAATACTACAATGAAGGAGAGTATCGTTCAAGGGTTCTACTTAACCTAATATATCTTCTAACAACACTTGCAGGATTTGGAGGTACATGTTTCTCCTATTGTACATTTTTATTTTTCTAGTTCCTTTGGAATTTCTTTTTCAATGACCTCATCAAGAACCGTGTATTCTGGTTTTTCTTTTTCCAGTTTCTTTCCCTACAAACGATATTTTTACATGACCTTCTCATTGAATATGGTATCTCTACTCCTAATGATTTTTTTATTTTCATAATCCCATAACCGATAACCAAAATCATTAACATTGTATCCAATAAAGGTACACTTCTTGGATTTTTCCTGAAGCTTTGTTTAATTTTATTTATCAATATGGACAACTGATTCACAATCGAAAGTATTATAAAAAAAGAATACTTTACCTTTTTACCTATCCATGCCTCCTCTTGAATTCTACCATCCAAAGAGATTGAAGGTCCTCTGTTTATTAAGTAAACAACAACATCTACCCAGAACTGTAAGGGAAAACTATCATGCAATCTCATACTCCTTGCATGCTCCATGATTGTCTTGTTCATCCTTTCTGACACACCATTTTATTGTGGTGTTCTTGGAACCATATTCTCTCTACGAATCCCATGGTATGAACAGTAATCATCAAAATCCTTGCTTTAATATTCACCTCCATTGTCTGATCTGAGACACTTCAACCTTTTTCTTGTCTCATTCTCAACCAAAGCTTTCCATTTCTTAAAAGTATCAAAAACATAATAATTTTGTCGAATGCAATGATCCCAAGTTTTTCTAGTTGCATCATCAATAAAAGTAACATAATAACAAGAGCCACCAAGGTATGATACCTAAGCTGGTCCCCATACATCTATATGCACAAGATCTAACCTTTCATTCTTCTTTTCTTTTCTGACTCTGATAAATTTGACTCTCTTCTACTTTCCATAAACACAATGCTCACAAAAATCCAAATCAATTTGTTTAAGATATGACAACAAATTTCTTTTGTGAAGTATCTACATCCCCTTCTCACTCATGTGTTGAAGCCTATGATGCCATAGTGATGTATCCACTCATGTAGAAGCTAAAGAGATAGAAGAGTCAGTATTACCAGTACATAAATACAATGTACCTACCTTCTCTCAATTTTCTATCACCAATGATCCTTTAGTGACCTTCCACACCTTATTTGTAAATATGGATATACAACCTTCACTTGCCAACTGCTCTATTGAAATTAGATTTTTCCTTA
>ML810769.1:283238-293466 GCA_009831015.1 Picea engelmannii | reverse complement strand
TATCTATATACACACACATGTACATATATGCAATATTTTCCTCAAAGAAAAAAATGTAATTTCATTATAATATAACAAAACTTGCTCCTTCAAATACTTCATCTAGGGTCTCAAAAAACATGATCTCACATATCTGTCAAGTACTAGCTCCAAGTATCTTCAAAAACATAAAAAAGTTAAACCTCATAACAATTCCTTTAATCAACAAAAAAATTGGATTGATCATCGAACAAGATCACTAATAAAAAGGGGCATGATAGTATTCAAAAGAATACCCATACACTAGTTTTTGAATGTGCCAAACTCCTACAACCACGTGCAAACAAACTTTTGAGAAACCATCAACATCCACATTCCTTTCTCTGAAAACATGATGAAAAGAAATATCATCAAAAGTTGATCTAGCAAGTTGAACCTCCTAAAAAATAGGTCTCAAGGTAAAATTATCCAAAAAAAATTATCCCATTCATCCAGTTAAGTACAATAAGTGAATCTCCAAATAATTGAATTTTTTAGCACCTTTTCTCGCTGACAACATTATCACCAACTTGAAGTCCAAAATTGTAGTGATGTTATTCATTCCTATGCCTAGCCCAACTTTGAACTTTAAAATATGCTCATCAAATAAATAAATAACACCTCTTGCATCACAGATTATAGGTTGCCCTTGACATGCTACATCAAAGTGAGCTTAAGCACCACTTTTGTCAATGTGTTCCTCTCTAATATGCCAAGGTGGTTTCCCTTCATGGATTGTTCAAACCCTTCAAGGATGGACATACTTTGAACAACACATTGAATCGGTGGAATAAGCCTACCTTCAAAAATATGTGCATTACACACTAGCCATACTCCCCAAGTAACAATCAAAGGTAATGATTTATAATTTTTTATAGCAAGATTATTACACCACTTTTGCATCCCTTCATCGAAATAATTACTGCCCCATGTATATACTTTCAATTATTTCCAAACCTCGCCTATTAAATGAAAAAACATTAACACATGAACAATAGAGTCATCACATTCCTTACAAAGAATACATCAACGAGGTTCATGATTAACTCTTTTTGTAAATTATCCCATGTGATGACTTTATTTTTTAGGGACGACCACATAACGATACAACCTCTTAAAAGGAAATTGAACTTCCAAATGTTGTTCTTCCACCAAAACAAATCCTCTACCCTTGCAACAACACTTACAACCTAATAACTTGTTTTTGGAGTATATATCCCCCCAACTAAATTTTTTCCCCATATAAGCTCATCCTCTTCTTAATTCTCACATGACTAACCTTAAGCTTGAAATATATCTCTCATAATCAATATCACCTTTTCCTTCCAGTAAGCAAGATAATTGATTTCCCTTTTTGCCTCTAAATAATAGTTAACTCTGTATAGGCAACTTGATTAAGAAAAAAAAATCATTTCTATGAAGGGTCTCAATTAAAATAGTAGACAATATATAACCCTATCCACTTCCAACCCATAGCTCTGAACCAATCCTCACTTTCATCCCATTCTCAATCCTCTAAACAAACCAATGTCTAATTAAAGCAAAGGATAAGACCATTGTTCTAGATTATAGAAGCATTGTGCTAGTTTTTGTTGGATTCCTAATCTAATATTCCATGGAATCATGCAATATACTTTTCAATTATGACTTGGCACTAAAGACCCCTACCTATGATAAGCCTCCAAACACATTTTGTAGCCAATGCCTTACTAAATAGGTGGATATTATTTAAACCCCATCCACCCTGGTCATTTGGAATGGCAATATGTTTCCATTTGATCAAAGTTATCCCTCTTTTCTCTCTACTGCCAAATTAAAAGATTATGAAACTCAATTGCCCAATATTTTCTAATACCCCCTTAGGAATAAAAGCTAATGACATCCAATATGCAGGGATTGTCTCAAGAACATATTTAACTAATATAAGCCTACCTCCTTGAGATAGAAAATGATTACACCAAACAAATAAATGCTTTTCCACCTTGCCGATAAGCCAATTCCAATCCTTTTTTTCCATAAGCATGGTTTGAGGGAAAATCCCAAATATTTCAAACCACCTTTAATATTGATCTGCTGGAAAGGAAATAACTAAGTAAAATATCTAACCTCACTTTCAACTATCCTATAAAAGGACAATGATGACTTCTAAACATTGACCAACACACATATAGTTGTGCAATAAAGATCTAACAACTCTTTAAGATTGAGGACATCCCTCATTGTACCATCAGAGAAGAATAATATATCATCTACAAACAAAAGATGTGATATGAAAATATTACTACCAATTTCGATACCTTTGAATGAGCCAGATATTTTTTCTTGAATAAGAGCTTTGCTCATACCCTCAACAATAATAATAAATAAAAGAGGGAAAAGAGGGCATCCATGTTGTAACCATATGCCAAACCTTAAAAAAGTTGAGGTAAACCCATTAATTAAGATTGTAAATGAAATAGAGGATACTCAACTCATTACCCAATTTACAACGTGAACATTAAATCCCATATGGATCAACCTCATTGCCAAATATATCTAACTTTCCCTATCACAAGCTTTTGACAAGTCCATCTTTATAACCATTGAGGAGCTTATTTGTTTTTTTATAGTATGAAGCCCCTCCTAGGCTACCCCTATAGCTTCATGAATCTATTTGGTTGATAAGAAACTAACTACTCATTTGAAATGGATTGTGATAAGAGCCTTTTGACTCTTAGTGCAATAGATTTTTATAGGATTTTATAAATGCAATTACATAATGATATGGGTTTGTATTCATTAAAAGAAATTGGATTTTCAACCTTTAGGATTAAATTAATGAAAGTACAGTTGAATGATACTAATGTCCGTCTAGATACTTTGGGTTCATTAATCACCTTCATTAAGTCTTC
Source organism: Picea engelmannii (assembly GCA_009831015.1). Classification (NCBI taxonomy): domain Eukaryota; kingdom Viridiplantae; phylum Streptophyta; class Pinopsida; order Pinales; family Pinaceae; genus Picea; species Picea engelmannii. The sequence goes on along the minus strand of ML810769.1, from coordinate 290,557 downwards.
CTCAAAAGTCTCATAAAACCCCAAAACAATTCTACAAGCCACCCATCTATTTTGGGACTCATCCTTTTGAAAACTATGCAATACCAACTGGAATTCATCCTTAAAAATTTCTTCCAATAGTCTTTGATTGTCTTCTTTATTTATAAAACTTGGGAAGAATGTGATCATCTTAATATCGCAACTATTGTACTTGAATTTCTTTTTTGTACATGTTCTTAAAATAATCCACACCCAACTTAGCTATGCCATCAAAACTAGATGCCAAAGATCTATCATGCTTTGGCATCTGCGAGATTGTATTCACATTCTTCGATGATTTGCAAGCTTATGAAAATATTTTGTATTATCATATTCCTTGGCCAACCAGAAGGCCTTCATCTTGATCCTTCAAGCTACTTCCTTATATGTAAACATTATTTTCCTCTTTTGCTCCAAACCCTTTACTTCTTATACAGTTCCTCCTACTAAGCTTCCACATCCACTAACATCTAATCATCCTTTAGTATTTTCTTGTGAGCCTAATTTGGTAATAAGTTTTTGATGTTATTTTGATTCCTAACAAACTATAAGGCCATTGATTCTCTAGAAGAATCATCAAAATGAATCCATGACTCCTTTATCATGGATACATAGCCTCCCCTAGCTAATTTGAGTTAAATTTAAATGGGCTATGGGATTTTTTTCCCCAGATTCTTCAAATTCCAAAAAACACGCATATGGTTAGACTCTCCACCCAAACCAATTGGCACTATCTAATTTAAATTGAATCCTCTATAAAAGCATCACTCACCAAGAAACAATTGAGATGTGTAGCAATTCTTCCTTCTCTAATTCACATATTTCTTCACGTGGGATTCAACTTCAGTGGCTCAATGTCATGTAGACACACGTCATCCAATTTCCTTACAAAATATTTAGACAGTACATCTACATTTTCCATTGATCCCCATATTTCCTCCCTTCCCATTGAGAATTTCAAATCTCCTTCAAAAATAAGGAACCTGTATATAAAAAAACACTTGGGAAAAATATTATCTTAATAGGCCACATGTTCTGCATATGGGCGATATATGTTTAAAACTGTAATATTTTCAATGAGCTCTTGAGAAAAAATAATTGTACCTAGACTTGAATCAAAAGAGAAAAAATGAGCACATCTTAAAATTATTTTCCTCCATGCTAAAATCAAACCCCCTAAATGACCTTTAGTGTCCAAACAGCGGAAATCTCAATCTTCAAGAGCCTTAGCCAAGTCACTAACACATTTTTGTCTATCACTCACTGTCTCCTACAACAAAAGAACATATAGATTGTGCAGATCTACTAGCCTACGAAGGGCCCATTTCTACAAGGTGTTTCCCAACTCTCTCACATTCAACAACATAAAGGTCATGATGCACAATTACTTGAGGTATAGGATGCTCTAAGGACCCCATTAATAAGACATTGTTTTCCAACTAGAACCTATTTCTTTGATTTTTCCTGAGTTGTCGGCATAAATGACTTCCTACTCCTTCTAGGCCCTAAAGGAAAAAACAATTCATTTATCCCTAGACTACCCTCCACCCCTTGATTTATTGGCTTTATCCCGGATGGTCTAGGTCTAAGGAAATACCTGGAGGTACCCTCTACATCCCTTTCTTCACCCATTGGATAATAGAGGGTACATAGATAGAAGAACCATGCATGAATTAGCAAGGCCTAGTTAAACCATATCAAGGAGTCCCCAACTAGGACCTAGGACACTAGAACTAAAGAAAAGGAGTATTTGGCTAGAGTCGATTACCCATATCTCTATCCAAAAAAAGCAACCAAGCTTAGGCAAATTGACTCACTCTTACCCATGTTCAATAAACTATTGCATTAAGAAATATTGGGCACTACTAAATAATTTATTTTTCCATTTAAAGGAATTCCCATTGACTATGGGAGAGGATGCCATCTCATCAATATTTTCATTCACATTGCACATAATAGGGAAATTTTCTTACTCAAACTCTAACATGACTCCGTTTCAACACCTATATTGACTAAATTTTTAGAACTAACTAGTGACGAATAAGATTACCCATTATGATGGATTTTAGCCACAATCTATTATATCTCCACATTGGTATGGTCTATTACCTATGACAACTCTTTTTTGTTTTCAGTTATCGATGTTGGTTCTCCCCTTATGGAAGAGTTAGTAAGAACACTATGGATGGTGTCTCACTTCACTTGTACGGTCTCCACATCGGTAGGTGCCTTCGGTGTTAGCCACGCATGACACACATGTGAAATGGATGGTAGATAGAAATGATAATTCCCAACCACATCATCCCTAGAAGATCTAGCCCCTATGGAGTACATTTTTTTTAATCTGATGAAGATATCATAGAGGCCATGAATGCTCATGATTACCTGTTGAATGTTATGCATCATTGCTCCTTTTCTCTTCCTCAAGATACATTCACCCCCATTGCCTCACCTAACTAATGCACAGTCAAGGCCAAAGATTTCATTCCCCACATACATGTTGATTGGTTCAAACAAGCTATTTTAGCCCCTAAATTGAGAAAGGAAACATGGTCAATATCTCACCTACCATCAAATTGGACATTTCCACCACACTGGGCATCACAAAAACCATACTCCTTGGAGTTGTTTGTTCCCCAGAAGAGGTAGTGGCATACAAATCCTTGTTCCAAGAATTTTGTGATGTTTTCACATGGTCTTATTTAGAAATGCACAGAGTATATATCGTCATTGTCAAACATCACATTGAAACATGGTTGGATGCACCCCTTGTTCGGAAAAAATAAAAGCCTCTCCACCCCTCAAAATCCATGCCCATCAAGGTGAAGATTACCAAACTCTACAAGGCCATATTTATTTACCCAATCACATACAACTCATGGATATATGACCCAATCCTTGTAATCCAAAAATAGGGTACCACTCATGTTTGCACTAATTTTCATGATGTAACCCAAGCTTGCCCCAAAGATAACTTTCCTACCCCCTTCATCGACCAAGTGATCGATGCATGCGCTAGCCATGAAACTCTCTCCCTCATGGATGGTTTCTCAAGGTATAGTCAAATCCAAATATTCCACGTGTATCAATATAAAACCACGTTCACCGTACCCTAGGGCAAATTCCCTTATATTGTTATTCCCTTTGGCTTAAAAAAAATTGGAGCCACCTTCCAGCACACCATGTCCTATGTATTTTATGACTTGGCCCACATCATTCTATCTTATCTCGATGACCTCATGGCTAGGTTGAAGAAAATATTGCAACGACTAGAAGACTTTCACATTTTTTTCCTATGATGTTGAAAATACAACATTTGCTTGAACCCCCTCGAGTTCATCTTTTGCATCATTGTCAGTGAGTTATTAAATGTATCATCTCTTGATAGGAAATCATGGTTGACCCTATAAAAGTTCAAACCATTAATGAAGTTCCACCTCCATGGACATTGTGTTAACTGCAAATCTTACAAGGCAAAGCTTATTTTTTACGTCACTTCATCCTCAACTATGAGACTTGCACTAATGGATTCTTGATTTGTTATGCCAATATGTACCCTTTGTATGGGATGATCAAGCACAATAGGCCTATGGTGCATTAAAACATGCTCTCTCAAATGCACCATTAATCAACCCTTCATACTTCAATAAGGATTTAATCCTTTACTTATCCACTTTGGTTGTTTCCATTACTTGAGTATTAGTCTAACAAGATGAGGATGGTAAGGACCATGTTATTTACTATGTAAGAAATAAATTATCAAGACCCTTGCTTAATTACAATCATGAGGAAAAATTAGCCTTAGTAGTCATCCATTCAATCCAAAAATCGTAATTACATTGTGCTCCGCATGACAAAAGTCATAAAAAAGTCTAACCCAATGCAATATCTTCTAAACCAATGACTTATCAATGGTAAGTTCACTCATTGGATCATAATTATTTAGGAATTTGATTTGGAATTCATTACCCCAAAGAGAAAAAAACACTCATTCTCACATAATTCATCATTGATGTCCCTTTTGGTGCAATAGACCCGTCGTTGAACAACTTTCTTGATGAACACCTCTTTTTTATTTCATTATATGATCCTTATATGGTGAATTATTGACTTGTCTTCACACACAGAAATTTGGTCAACATATTTCATGTGATGATGATTGATGCATTCGGCAAGAAGCTCCTCGATATTTCTTCATTAGAGATGTCCTTTACTGGTGAGGAGTGGATACAATCTTACATTGATTCCCAAGTCACAAAGAAGAAAAGAAAGTCTTAAATGACTATCATAGAAATACATGCGATGAGCATTTATCAAGAATAGATATTTCCTATAAAATCATCCACGTAGGCTACTTTTAACCTTCCCTTCTTTATGATTGCATCCATGCAATTAAGTGGTGTGTGAAATACCAAATATTCACACCTAGGTAAGAGGCTCCACTAGCTCCGATACACCTAGTTATCGTGACTAGTCCATTCTAGAAGTGGGGCATCAATTTCATGACCTATAACCCTACATTTAGCGGTGTCCATAAGTACATCATTGTGGCTATCATTATTTCACAAAGTGGACCAAGGAAATGCCAACCTTCAACAACAAAGTTGAGATAGTTTCCTAGTTATTTTTTAACCACGTCGTCACTCACTTTGGTGTCCCCGAGAAATTGGTCTTAGAACATGTCACACACTTCATGTACAAAATCTTATAAGAACTGGCTTCACACTTAGGCTTTACATGAGTTTGTATCTCCTTATTACCTACAGGTTAATGTTAGGTTGAGGTCGTTAAGAAAGTCCTCAAAACCATGTTGTACTGAACAATAAATCAACATAAATCTAACTAGCATCACATGCTTTTCTCAACATTATGTACCTATAGGACATTTGTTAAAACTACGATAGAATTCACTCCCTTTCAACTTGTACATGGGGTCGAAGCAATTTTACCCATTAAATGTGAAATACTGACTCTTCACATGGCCATCGAACTCCTCCTTGATACTATGCCATTAGAGAAAAGACTAATTGTGTTGGAACAAATTGATAAAGGTCTGTGTGCCTTGTTACAAAATAACAAGGCCATGAAAAATAACTCCAAGGCCCAATATGATCACCAAGTCTACTTTTGCACCTTCAACGAAGGTGATTTAGTCCTTTCTTATGATGCAACCAATCAAATGTTAGGACCAATAAAGTTTGAATCTCTTTTGTAGGCCCCCTTTATCATTAAATGTTGTTTTATAAAGGGACCATATGTGGTTTCCTTCCCTAAAGGAGGCCTCTTCAGAAACCCCATAAATAGTTTACATTTGAATAGGTTCTACCCATAAGTGCACATCCCATTGTAAAATCAATCATGTGTATATTTTAATCCTTGATTATTTAGAATTCATTTTTCAATTCTTTCTATGTTTTTTTAACACATGATAGTTTGTTTTCTTTATATGTTTAGATGGTTCATCAACCCGCATACCACATTGGTTTTGTTTATGACACTAGTTGTTAGATTTGGAATCTAGCCTTGGTGACATGGTCCATCTATTCACCCTCCCATACACTATTTCTTTCAGGTGGGGTATCCTTGCTACTAATAATCAATCTGAGTACATTTCCATTATCGGATTGCTTATTGAGGCAACACACATCCAGATCAATCCTGGTGGGTTAGCTCAAGTGGGTGAGTGTCGTTGTTTGCTCGCATGAGGTTTCAGAGTCGAATACCTGGTCAGGAGCCTGTTTAGGGCCCCACTTGATGTCCCTACCAGGTTAGGCCCGTAATCAGGCCGAACGGTTTACCCCGTTTACCATCCATGAAATGTGGGGAAGTACTAGAGGGTTTCTTGTGTTGTATTCCTAGGGAAAAAACACACACATCCAGATCTATCATCTTAGTGTTTACCTTGATTCCCAACTCCCCATGGTGTATTTGAATCATGTTTATCATGTTTTTGATTCACGTCTTTTCAAAAAATATTTACAAGTTAAGCTTGTATCAAAGAATTTGTATACCATCACATTCATACATATTCCTAGGAATAATAATCAATTTGTATATAACATTGAAAGTGAAATTTTGGATTGGCATTTATCACATTAATAAAAATATGTATGTGTGAGAAAGAAAAAAAATACATCACATAGCATTTATCACCAATAAATAAGCATCATGCATGAAAAATAATCATAGAGATTCACATGTTTATCATCACACAAATGTTCATAGGCTTTAAGAGCCAAAACTTTATCTCTCTCATTTTTTGGTGATGTAGCCCAATGGGAGACAACAACCTAGATTCATATCTTATTTTTGAAGCTTTGTGTGTGTGTAGATGTATCCCAATCAGAGCCAACACTCGAGATGTATATCTCATTTTTTAAGTTTTTCTCTTCTGTGTATGTACACTCTCACACACACATCTTCAAAAGTGAGATATACATCTAGGTTGTTGGCTGCCATTGCGATACATAACCAAAAACTGAATATCCATACAAAAGGTCACTTTCACCCATACAATGTCAAAGTGCCACTATTGTGGCAAGGGTAGAGGCCCCAACTAAAGAACACCAATAGTAGGAAGGGAAACACCTGTTGGGCTCTAAATATGTCCTAAAAACAACCTCTATGCATCAACCAAAGGTAGGTGCTGGCACAAGCATTTTACTTGTCGCCTACGTAAGTTCTTACCTTTCGTTTTCAATACCAAGCCTCCAGAGATGCAACACCTGTAAAGGAACAACAATCGTAATGGGAACGACAGTTGTTCTATTCAAAGGAACAACACGACCTACAAAAGGAACAACAATCGGAACAAAAGGAACAACAATTGTTACATTGGGACGAACTAATGTTGAATTAATTGCATTGTAGTATTTGCCCAATTATCTAATTTGTCAACCCGGGGTTAGTAAACTGATGAAGCACATGCAAAATATATGCAAGATTGAAGTGGGGCTAATCTAATCTAATGTTTAAGCTACAACTGAAATTGAATCATTAATCTAACACACGACATAAATAGAATCATTAATCTAACACATGACTGGAATTGAAATTAATCTAGTTGCGTAAATGAAATTACTCTAAGAATGGGAAATTGCGTAAATGGAATTAATATAGAAATGGAGAACTACATGAAGGAAAATAAGATACAACAAATGAAGAGTTAAATGGCACAACAACACATGAGAGCTCTCGCCAATGAACCAATCTTACATTCAATAATCAAATCAATCTTCATAAAAGAATAATGAAAGCATGAAAACCAAAACCATGAATCAAAGCTAAGAATCCCTTTCTCT
>ML810769.1:265336-277679 GCA_009831015.1 Picea engelmannii | reverse complement strand
GGCAATATAAATTTCATTGTTCCATGTTGTTAACAAATCATCTACATATACTACAAGATATACCACGTTTTTTCCAACTTTCTTGACAAATAGAGTTGCGTTGTCAAGATTAAAGTGCTTGAAATTCAATTTCAGAAGATGCTTAGTTATCTTTTCATACCAAGCTTGCGGTGCTTGTTTTAGGCCATATAAGGATTTGATGAGATTGCATACTTTTTGCTCTTGTCCCTTCACAACAAAACCTTATGGCTAAGACATCAAGACATTGTCTTTCAAGTCTCCATTCAAGGAAGTAGTCTTCACATCCATTTGATGAATTTTCCATCCATTTTGTTGTGGGGGGGGAAGTCTCTTCATAATCAATACCTTCTTTCTATGCAAATCCATTTTCCAATAGCCTCGTTTCATGCTTGTCAAGTGAGCCATATTATTTGTACAAGTTCTTGAATACCCACTTGCAACAAATTGGTTTGGTTTTGAATGAAAGATCCACCAACTTCCATATCCCATTCTTGATGAGAGCACCATATTCATTATGCGTTAATTCTTTCCATCCATCATGAGAAGTGGCTTCTTCAAAGGAAGTTGGTTCAAATTTAGTAGATAAATTCAAATCCCAATCATATGAAACATCCATATCGTCTACATCACCTCCATATTGTCTTGAGGAACTTTCGGTTCTTGTCTTTCTGACCTCATCGGGATGAACACTTTCAAGTGTTTTTATGAGCCATTTTGGTGGACCTTTCTGAGATGGTACAGGTTGCTCGGTTGCTCAGTTGATTGAGATGGTGTTGAATTCTCATCTAGACTCAGCCTTTCAATCCTCTCAATCACATCATCCAAAAGGAATTCAAGTTCTAATGAAGTGGTTGGAACTTCTTCATGAGGGGGATATGGTGCTTCAACAAGAGATTCTAGAGATTGATACCCCCTTCAATATGTGGAATATCATCATGAAATTCATGATATCTCTTTACATGAGTGAATTTATCTGGATGATCCAACTGCATCTCAATAGTTTTTTCATTCTTGGATGATTCAAGAAAAAATACATCTGTGGAAAGAATCAATTTATTGTTCACCTCATCGTAAAGATGATATGCCTTGGTGGTATTTGAGTACCCCAAGAAGATGGACTCCCAACTCCTTACTTCAAGCTTGTTTCTTTGCTCCTTAGGAATTAAGTCATAGAAGGTGGAACCAAACACCTTGAGATGTCTCATCGAAGGAATGCGACCATACCAATTTCATAAGAAGTCTTATTTTCAAGAGCATGAGATGGACACTTGTTTTTCACATAAACCGCACATAGAACTCGATCAGCCCAAACATTAATTTTACATTTTTTTAAAACATCATGGAACAAACCATATTAAGGAGAGTCATGTTCATTATTTCAGGTACACCATTTTGTTGAGGATTGTATGGAACCGTGGTTTGATGTTTCATCCCATGTTGGCATAGATAGTTTTCAAATTCATTAGATGTATATTCTCTTCCATTATTAGTGCAAAGAGAGTTGATACGAGACTAATATTCATTTTGGATCCATACATGAAAATTTTTAAAAGTTTCAACAACATTGTGATTTTTATTTCATCAATAAAAATACATGATACATTTATTTCCATTGCAGAAGGAAAATGCACGCATCCACACACATCAAAATGTACCAGTTCAATTTTTCTACATGCTTTGGAAGTAGAATCATGAAAAGGTTGTTTTCTACACTTTCCAAGGATACAAGGATCACATTGCTTCAAATTCCTAGGGCTAGTGGGTAATTTAGAAACACCATTATTTTCTAGCAAACGAAGGTTGTCATAATTAATGTGACCAAATCTAGCATGCCATAAGAGACTAGATGGCATTGTACCTTCATTGTGATGAGAGAGGTATGTATAATTACATACAAGAGCAGATGTCCCTTTCAACCTCAATAGTCTTCCATCTTCCACTTTGGTCATGACAACCATGTTGTCAGAAGCCTTCCTTATTTCAACTTTACCACCGAAGATATGAATAGAGTATCCTTGTTGTCAGATGTGCACAAGAGATAGAAAGTTCCTTCACAACTCAAGAAGATAGAGCACATCATGCAGAAGAAAATTTGAGGGTCCAAGCAATTTAAGCCTGATGGTGCTAATTTCCGAAGGTTTGAGACTTGATTTATCTGCAAAATAAATTATGCCATCTACATTGTCATTGAAATATTTGAAGAATTCTCTTTGGAAGGTCATGTGGCATGTTGCACATGTATCAAGTAGCCATGCATCTCTCCAAGAAGCAAAAGAAGTGTTAAACAAATCTTTAGTTACTCCTATATTGCAATGGACAACAAAATAATGAGCAGATTCATGTTCTTTACCTTTTGCTACATCTGATGTTTTACCTTTGTATTTTTTCTAAATCTGTCTATCTTTGATCTTCTCCCATGGGATTCTGTCATTTGCTTCATGTGACCCATTCCTTCTGCAACGAGTACAGTGAATATTAGATCTCTCACCTTGGTTGTGTCTACCTTACTGCCTCTGAAATTCTTTCTTCCATGTCCTCTTTTATTGTCCTCTCCTCTATAAGAATCATGTGATTGATTCTTCCCTTTATGAGCAAGGCAAACGATCTCACCAATGGACCGAGATGACTTCTTTCCAAATTCTTTCTCATGTTCTGCAACTTTCTTCACCAAAGTGTTAATTATAATGGATTTCATTTGACCACTAACCTGTAGAGATTCAAGGTAGTGAGAATATGTAGGGTAGAGAGATTTAAGGAATGTTTTGAGAGGGAGGACTATCTTCACTCCAGTGGCATCAATGTCATACATTATGGCTTTGATCTCAGAAGCTAAATCCATAGGATCATCATTCTTCAACTCTAGGCTGACTAGCTTCACCAAAAATTGTATGAGTTCAAGTTCTGGGTGAGTGTCATATAAGTCCTTCAATTTCTTCAAAGCATACAAGTCCTTCAATTTATTCAAAGCACCATAGGAGTCACAACAGCCACAACATATGCTTATTGGTCTTTGTCCTTCCATATGACATGCTCCTTGTTCGATGTAGGAATGGTTGATCTGCGACTCTTCAATCATGCTTCTGATTCAGCTTCTTCTTCATTGGTAGGTGTTGCTTCGCAAATTCCATTCCACAAGTCGTTGAAGATCAAAGTGTGTTTGATATTTCTATACCATTATTGGTAATTTGATTTATGAGTCAACGCCACGCCAATGATGGAGATGAGAGAATGCATTTTCCAGTGGAACTCTTGCAAATCAACTTTTTATTTGAAGAACAATAGGTTTGTAGGGAGAACACATAAGTGTTGATCCTTTTATGTATGCACCATAGAGTCTATAATATTAGTTTAAAATGAAATCAAAGATAAAACTTTCCTCTAGTTTAATATCGGTTTCTGCTCTGGTAGCATAATTACAGTCCATAACCTCCATAGAAAAGAAACTTCAAAAACCTAGTTGAATTCAGATTATTTTGTTTGGTTGCATGACATGTTGTTACTAGATGTCAAATCATTGTAATTCGAGCTTGAAACCACGAGATCCACGATGAATACCACTGGAAGGAGACGGGGATGGTGTATCTTCCTACAAACGATTGTATCATTTACTGACTGAAGGGAAACTAAAGTAGGAACATGAAATGGGTTATTATCTCTAGAATTAGATTGTAATAGTCATTGGAGGGTTTCTCATAGCGCACAGAGAGAGAGAGGGACGCATGCCAATGCAGATTGGAATGAATTCAACTTGGAAGAAACCCTAACATCTACATATGAGAGGCATGAACAAAAGGATAAATAGACTCATGAATGGTTATGCATGCAAAGGATGACAAACCAATACGGATGGGTGCGAATAATGTTGAGCAAGGCAGAAGAATAAAACTTTGGACAAAGGAGCATTTTCTACACACAAGAGAAAAGGAAACACCAAGAGCAATGAATCATGGAGTTAACATGCTTAGTCTCTGATACCACTGATAGGCCAGGTATGGGAAAAAATTGCAACTCCACACTTGATGAATTGCATTAACACAAGACTTTCATAAATACAACTCAGAATGACCATTGGTCTTCCCCTTCTAAGTGACTCTTCCTATCACCTATGACTCTTCACATTACTATTTACAATTTTATTTACAATTTACCATAATTCGAGGATTATTTATTCAACAATGGGGCTCAACCTAAAACTTTAAGTGGCTCATAAAGGAGCTCAAGATCTCTATTTTCTATGTTGTTAAGATTGTTTATATCTCTGTCTCGCCCTCTTTCACATGGTAAACTTTGTTTCTTGACATCAAAACCTTCACTTGGACACCATTTGCATACTAGGTTCTTCAATCCAGTATGAGTCTCATGCGCTCCATTTTTAACACCATTTTCACTATTGGATTTATTTTGAAAAGTACTTTTACACTATGTGTTTGGTTTCATGTGCAGGTGGTTCATCGGGAAGCCATGTTTTCTGATAGTTATATTTAAGGCTCATCTCTACCCCTTAAGGAACACTTCTCCAAATTGGAATTTTAGACACCATACACCCTCTACCTATGCAACATTTTCCATTATTGGGATCTCCTCTAGATTATATGTCTAGGTTTCTCCCCACTGCCTCAACAAGTAACTTCACCCATTTTATAATGCATTTAGTTGTTATCGGCCAGTAGTACTTCACCTTCATGGGTTTGTTGACAGGGTTAAATGACCATGTGGATTCAGATAATATTTTACCTAGTGAAAGGTCCCAATTAGACCTTACACTGTTTGGAATAGGGAATCCATCTAGTTTATGGCTTGACCACCTTTAAATAGTTTTGTTTGGGTTTTACTAGTTGCATCCTGGTCCATGGTTTATGTATTTTTTAAATGTATTAAATGAAATGCAACCGATATAATATGCAAGATATAGAATGATGCTCGGGTCAACTAACAAAATTGATTAGATAAACATAGCACCAAATATATTACTCCTTTCAAACTTTAATAAATAATTACTTGATAAAATAAAAGTAATAATCTGAATAACCAATAGCATTATAGAGAATTCTGGTAATGATGAGTTGATTATAGTACCATGCTTAAGACTATAGACAAGCAATCCATGAGATAAATTAAATAAACAAGTTACTTATAAGTGAGAAAGGTCTACACTTTAAAATCGTATGCTCATATCATTCTAAAATTAAGTAAATCAGTAGAAAAAGTTCCACAAACCACATATTTCAAAACTTAAGTTTGTCTCCAAAAGTATTTTCCAATAGTGGCTTCTCATTAATTAACACTTCAAAGAAAATTTTACAAGATACACAAGTAAAAAAACCTTTAAAAATTAAATTCATGGCTTTTATAGAAAAATGAAGGAGAGGGGAAATCAATTGTTTTGATACATCCGGTTGACTATTCATTTTCCCTTTCTGTTTGTTGGGTTCCTTAGTTAGTTACCACTTTCTAAAATTTGGGGAATCAATTCTCTTTGATTGTTTGAATCCTCTCCTCTAGAATATTGCCCCACATGGCTTGTGGAAGCCTCACCCTTTTCTATTCTCATTTTCTTTGTATGTCCAGTCCATGCTTCAAAAGTTTGTTTTAGGGCATTTACTTTAGGAAAATGATGTTGCTTGAAAGGAGATTTGTAGGAAGGTATGCTCTATCTCATTCTCTTTTAAAACTTCTTCATCTTATGTAGAAAATATATAATTATTGTTATTTCCCTAGTAGGGGATTTTATAAACTTTTGCATGGCTACTTCATCAAGTTCGAGTAGGGAACTAATATCTTTTCTACTTGAGTTTAAATGTTCTTCTAAGTCCTTTGATACTTACCCCTATGGGAAGAAATTTTCCTTTGGCCCAAAGGATGGTAAATGGAAAGTATTGGACATATTTTCCATGATTTGCTATAATAGAGTATCATATGTTACTTCGTGAGTAACTCCCTTGAGAGCGTTGTAGGCTACGTTTTTCTTGTATTTCAATCCAAAGTCCATCTCTTTGAGTGTATTAGGTGTGAAAACATTAATTTATATAGAAACTTCCTTTGAAGACAACTAAAATCTTTAGTGTTATTAATTTAAATTGAGCTTGCTGATATGCAAGCTCCCAAGTTAGAATGTCAGTGATGACACCAACAATATGATAACCATAAGCTTATAGATGATAGAATTTGTCATAAAACTCTCTTTGAACATTTCAACTCATTATGTCCCCAAGGTGTAGGACGGTCAGTGACGGAGTGTGTTGTTAAGGCGCTCTGTGATGTTAAAAGTTACCGGTTTCAAACCTGCGGGGACAAAAAATCCAGCCATGTTAAGGGTTGGTGTGGTTCAGGCCAGGTGCGATCCCCAGGTGATTTTGACAGCTTAGATGCATCTGAGTCGTGGTTTCTTAGCCATAGGTTAGTCTCACATGTCACAAACAAACTAACAAACAAAAAAAAACATTTCAACTCATTCTAAATTCTAAAAGCATAATCAACAAAATTTGTTGGTTGATACTTGTTGGATTTATAATAATTGACTTGATTCTCGAGCAAAGTGAATTGACTTGATACTCCATTTTTTTTTTCTACATATACGAATTTATTTACATTGGCCCGGGCAATGGCTAATCCAGTAGAGGTAGAGGAATCCAAAATCAACTTTCTTGTATCCATCACCATAGTTTGAGTGGTGAGTATTACTTCAAAATCCTAGTTGATTTTCCTCCTTTTGGGTTTTTGTCATATTACTTTCTTCCTCTATTTATCAAATGAAATAAACTCTAACTCAACAACTTCATCTATAGGGTTTGGAATAGGTTCATCACCTCCCATAAGCATGCCTGAACCAAAAGTGTTGGCAGAGGTTTAAGTAGTGAATACTTCTTCCATTTGTGTTGGGTTAGATTGTTGTGTGTTGCCTTTACTGAACTACTGTGTCAACCCATTCCCTTCTTGTTTGATTTCCTCTGATGGAATGTTATCTAAATCCTTTTTCTTTAGTTCCTCTCCATTTTTTCTATTTTCTTTAGTTCCTCTCCACTTTTTCTATTTTCTTTATCCCTTACCTTGGCTTCTTTTCTTGTTGATTCTTTGGATTCTACATAATCTTTAGATTTTTTCTCCTCTTCTTCCTTCTTTGCCACCAATTGAACTTGAGCTTTAGCCTGTACTTCCTTTGTCTTTGCCAGTTCTTCTTGGTTGGAAACTTTCTTATGTGCATGTTCTTTTCTTTTGGCTTGGTCTTTTGCCATGATATTTTCTAATGATCTGAAAAATCCTTAGATGTTGATAATTTTAAATACACATAAGCATATACTTGATCTTCGAAATAAAATTATCGCTTGACAGTTTTGCAAATTACATGTGAAGAACTTATATAACCAAATCCACTTTAATGATAAATAACTTGCAAATAATTGAAATTGAAATGAACAACAATAATATAATCACATACACAAGTTGGAAAAAACGAAGTTCACCCAATTTGTGCTACCTCTTCGGGTCCACTTCCAATAGAGACATCTTTTATTAATGCTCAAATGCTTGCGTTTTACAATGGCCTTTTTAGATGTTGCTCAAATGCAGGAATGGAGTGCCCCATTGGGTTCCTAGCGAACAATCGTGCAAAATTGATATAAAGTACCTGAAATTCCATCAAGGTACCCCTCATAATGCTTTACGATGTAGCCTCATAAACTTGTGTACCCTCGAGCATGGATTTCAAGACCACTCTGCATTAAATTGTGTGTCTTCTGCCTTGGGGTGCATGCCATTAAATAGGGTGCCCCTTCTAACCAAATCCTAAAATTATTGGCCATATATTAAATATAGTTGGTTGGTTTTGTAACCAAATCCGAACTATAGTCGAATTGGTTAAGTCATCGGTGTTATTTATAGTAATTTGTGGGTTTGAGCCCCACTGACCATACTATATAATTTTTTTGGTTACAACGAATTTGCATATGGTTAAAAACGTAGTATATAACCTCCGCACAAATATTTGAAACACACACACACACACACATATATATATTGTTATAACAATATAGTACGTGGTTATAACAACTCTCGCACAAAAGTCGTAATAGCTCTTGTTTCGGTTACATGGTATATATATAGACCAAGGGCCAAGGGACGAGGGCTTAGGCCCTTGACCCTTTGGCCGCCCATATGAAACTTTGTTCAACTTTAAATATATAATATGCCATATAGATATAAAGTGACATTGTGTGACATGTTGGTAGAGTAGAATTTGTTAATACCTTTGGGAGGTCGCGGGTTCGACCCTTGTCGACTCCCAAATATTTTAATGAACCGTGACCATAGAGGGGAGGTTGCCATGTGGCAACTTCTCATTGGATATTCAATGCCACATGTCATAATATGATTAAACCAATTGTTTGTCATTCATCCATTTATGTTGTACCTTTTTTAGTCAGCTGCCAATTAGGTGCCACATGTCACCCCTTTATTTTCCCTTGTACTTTGACCTTTGACTTTTTTTCCAGGTTTGACTAGAACTTTCACCACTCATAACTTTTGCATACAAACTCCATTTGAGGAGAAATTTGCACTATTGGAAAGCTATCACCGAGCTCTACGCAATCATGGAGTTTTTGGGATGATGTGAAGCATTTGAATTTTGAGCATTTCTTAACCATTATGGACCTCTATGGATGTTCTAGATCTTCCTGGACTTCTGTGAGCATTCCTGGATCCTTCTGCATCATTCCTCCCCATTAAAAGACTTTTGGACCACCAAAAGTTTATTCAACAACTAAGTGAGGGTAAAGTTCCCTCACCCTTTCGATCTCCATCCATTTCACTTTACTTGGTTTTACCCCTTTAAAACCTATTATAAGAATAATGTAGATGTGCGTGTCTCACCATAGACAATGCTACACCATTGTCACCCATCCATAGGTACAAAATCCACCCTCGAGCACCTTGAAATTTGATAGAAAGAATGATTCTGGGAAGCCACACCAGAACCAACACATGACTAAGAGAGTGCACCTTCTCCAAGGGTAGCGCACAAGAGAAAGTACCCAAAAAAATGAACAAGAGAAAACCATACAACTATAATTGTTGTTGCTCCTCCTCTAGACTTGCGCATTGTTTCTGGTTTCCTGAGTGAGAGTGAGTGAACAAATGAGCCAAGACATCCTTTATTTATATTAATCTGTCTAGTGACTTTTTTGGTTGGGTCGACATGAATTTCTAGTAATTAAATTTTATGTTTATCTTTTTCTTGTGAGGTTGACTTGTCTTCCTGGAGGATAATACCTTAATATTATATATTCTGATGAGTCGGCATGTCTTCTAGAGTTTTCACACATCTGTTTAGGGTTTTTCTTGCTTCTGGAATATTCTATTCTATTCAAAGGTTACATATGGATGTTAATACCTCATGTAGCTACCATAATATCAACACTCCCTCTTTGCTAGGGAGTTATTAATGGTCTCAAACACATCCATCCATCTTCACATGGCATGGGAAAGACTCACATAGTATTGTAGACCATTCTATATGTATCATCCTCATAGATCAAGTCACAAGTATCATCATTATTATTAGCATCATCTAGCATCAAAACATATCATCGTACTTGTTCTTGGTATTCTTCTGTCACAGACAATATCACAATATCCATGAGCCTCATTTAGCTATATTGATGATCCATATCCACCACCATGTGTCTAGCACCTCTGGTCATTCTTGTCCCTTGAAAAGAATCATGACCTCATCGGAGCCACATTCACGTCATAGTTGATCCTCTCATAGGATCACTCCGTGAATGCATTTAGCTTGATGATATTGAACACATGTGTCTAGCACCTCAGATCATTCTTGTTCCATGACAATAATTATGACCACATCGGAGCCACAAACACCTCATGGTGATCCTCTCATAGGATCACTCCATGAATGCATTCAACTCGATGTTATCAGACACGTTGAATTTCACCTCAAGCACCGCGAGTCTTTAGTCCGTCGAAGAATACGTCGGGGTACATCTACTCTGGATGTAGATGTTCCCTGTCTCCCCTAGTCTGCATCCCATTTCTTGTGGAGATAGATTCGGCCTGATGCTTATCGGGGCTACTCACCTACTTGTGAGTTAACTACTTAGCTACTCGTGAGAGTTTCGAGGCCCAATCCAATTCACACATAGGAGATCTAGAAGAAACTCGAATCTTCAGTCTATCGAAGATTACATCTAGGCCTATTCCCACGTGATCAAGTATGTCTAATCAATCTTGGAATATCGGCACAATGTTGCTACCATCAATACTCCCCCATGGAAACATTTGCATTCCTACCAAGATTGTCCTAGACAAAGGCTTAGTGCAAATGTCAACTAAATTCTCATATATGGATAAGTGATGGAGCCTCACTGCTCCTTCCTGCACCATGTCTCTGATGAAGTCCTGCAATATCCTTCATTTCAAATTCTGAAGTCAACTCCCTCTATCTGAGAGAATCCTCGGATCACACTTCCGTCTGTTGCATGCCCCTTTGTGTCCTGAAAACTGTCATGAAACCAAGTCGGCTTCTTCCTGATCAATGACTCCATCTGAAGTCTGACTTCCTCTAAGTCCTTTCAAGTCTGTTGTTCTTGTTGTCATACATTTATTGTTCCTAACCTAGAACTAGGGGCTCCAGTACTAGGGATAATGGCACTTCTAACAAAGATAAGACTTTTGGCCTCCCATACAACGATAATAACCAATATGGCCTCCCATAGGGATAATAACCATAATGTCCTCCTGTACTAGGATAATAACCAAACCAAAAGGAAAAATGGACTCTCGTACCTGGGAAAATGGTCAAATACAAAAGAAAAATAACTAAATTATACTTACAGTGAGATTTGTAGAGATTCTCCTGATGTATTTAGTAGAAATAAGTGTCGTCACATTTAGTCTTATTCTGTGGATGTTCATCAACTATCGATGCATGTTGCCTTTCTTTTCTTTTCCTTTGAGGATAATCTCTAGCATAGCGACCAAACTTGTCACAAATGTAGCATTGGATCTTTGAAAGATCTTTCTTCTTTCTTGATGGTCCTGTATTTTTCTGGCATTGGCTGCAAATCCCTTCTAGTCTTCTTCTTCTAGGGGTTTCTGCAAGATCTTTCTGGATAGAAATCGGGTCTCTTCTTGAACACAATTAGACCATAGATGGTCAAACTTGGGTAGCTTTTTACATCCACAAATGCTCTGAATAAATTGCTCCCATGATATTGGTAATCCATTAAGAGATATAGTGACAAGCTCTGCGTTTAGAAATTCATCTCCAATAGCTTTAAATTGATCTCTTATTTTGGAGACCTTTGTTAAATATATGTTGATTGTATTTGACTTTGACATCTTGATGCATAGGAGCTGATTTCTCAAAGAAAATTTTCTGCTAATGTTCTTGCTTTCAAATAATTTTACCAAGGCATTGTACATTTTCTTCGCAGTATTTAGTTCTACAATATGTGGAATCAGATGCTCTCTAACAGAATCTACCAGTATACTTATGGTCATTACTTCTTTCTTCTTGTGCTTGACCTTCTCTTTATCTTCTACCAGCTCAGGAATGTCCTGGTTTATGTAGTCCAGAAGATCATTTTCTTCTAATATAAGAAGTAACTTAATCTTCCATGCTCTGAAGTTGGTGGCACCTTCCAATCTGTCTTCTACTTTGAAACTAGTCTTCATGACTGTTTTGACTTTGACCTTGAACATTCAAAATTTGACTTTGACCAGTCAAACTTTGAGTTTTACCCAAAAATCCAACCTTGATGTTTTTTATGGCTGAGGGAAGTAGGATGTGCGTTGGGTTAGGGTGCATTAGCATATCCAGGAATTAGGTCCAATGATTCATTGAAAGTGCCCAATAATTTAGGTTTTGGTTTGTTGCAGCTGCAAAATCAGAAACCCTAGTTGCAGCTACAACTAGTGCTACAACGAGCTTGACAAGGAACTCTCGATCTACCTTCCAGCGGTTAGACTGTTCTGAAGGTAGTGTGGGCCCATAACCTTTTAGAATAATGTAGATGTGCTTGTTTCACCATAGACAATGCTACACCATTGTCATCCATCCATAGGCACAAAATACACCGTTGAGTACCTTAACCTTTGACAGAAAGAATGATTCCAGGAAGACACACCAAAACCAACAGATGACCAAGAGAGGGCACCTTCTCCAAGGGTAGCGCACAAGAGAAAGTACCATAAAACCTTAACAAGAGAAAACCATAGAAATGCAGTTGTTATTGCTCCTCCTCCAGACTTGTGCATTGTTTTTGGTTTCTCGAGTGAGAGTGACTGAACAAATGAGCCAAGATGT